>JBBMOC010000002.1:4099910-4252468 GCA_037975185.1 Centropyge bicolor
CACACACACACACACACACACACACACACACACACACACACACACACACACACACACAGTGGCCGTACAGTAACCTTACGCAGCCCTGCGCTTGCTAAGATGACTTGGTAGCTCAGCTCAGAGCGTAGAGCACTTACAGCATTGTGTGCTATAATCAGCCCCTTTTCTAATTCCTCAGCTGTGTTTGAACCTGCTCAACAGACGTCTTACTGAGTGTCCAAGACATGGGTCGAGCCCTCGTGTTGTGTGTCCCTGAAGTCCACTTTCAAACACTGAAAATAATGGGCCGGAGTTGGATGAAGCAGTGTTCTCTGATCTGTGCCAAGATGACGACACAATGATGGATGCTCTAAATGCTGCTCAACTTGCCACACAATTAGAAGTGATGAAAATGGATTCAGAGTCACTGAATGAGGTGTTTATGTGTGTACCACCAGAGTTTTTGCACATGATGATGCCAAGGACTTGGTGGCCTCCTCGGCAATACGTGTACGTCACAGCTGATAGTGAGTGTGTGTGTGTGTGTGTGCGTGCATGTGTCAGGACCTGATGGGTGGCAGAGGGCTCATCCTTGACCGGAGACGTGCACAGAGACCAGTGCTCTTTCCACGCCGCCTTTGTCTCCACATGAATTATACATGGGGCCAAGTGTGGTAATCAAGCTGCTCCGGCAAGCCTTATTACAATGTTGGTCATTTAGCCTATTAGCAATGCTCTTACCTCATTTCTTGGTCAACTCCAATTGCATGGAAAACAGAGCAGTCAGCATGTTAAATGGGCTCAGGGATAGCTGGGTGAATTAAGGACCATAAAGCGATGGCAGCTGATACAGCAGAAGCAGGCTTTGCGGCATTGTGAGCTCATGAAAACTAATATTTAAAGAGGGGACAAAAGAGGACACACAGTTAAACTGTATATTAACAAATAGGCTGAGCATTAAGGAAATTACATAGCTCCCAACAAACCAGTCAAGTATAATTTAGAGTTGAAAAAGTCCAAAAACAGATCAGATAGGGACACATTTAAGAAACAGTGAGTTGGTCAGTCTCACCTGAATGCAACTGAATATGATTTAGTGAGATGATAAAATATTTAATGATGTTTCCTTTTATATCCAAAAAGACATTTGAGCTATTATCGTGGGGGTTAATAAACTACTGTGTGATACTGCCCTCCTCTGGCCACTTTGTGTACGAAAACAACAAAAGCCACATACAAACTGATTCAGTGGATTACACTGCACTTGAAATGTGTTAATAAGTTTAGTTTATATTATATGTATATGTGTGTATATTATATACAGTACTGTGCAAAAGTTTTGGGCAGGTGTGAAAATCTACTCCCAGACAGACTTAATGATGTTCAGATCAGGGCTCTATCGGGGCCATACCATCACTTCCAGGATTTCTTGTTCTTCTTTACGATAAAGATAGTTCTTAATAAAATTGGCTGTATGTTTGGGGTCGTTGTCCTGCTGTGGAATAAATTTGTGACCAATCATACACGTCCCTGATGGTATGGCATGATGGATAAGTGTCTGCATCTGCCTGCATTTCTCAGCATTGAGGACACCATTAATCCTGACCAAATCTCTAACTCCATTTGCAGAAATGCAGCCCCAAACTTCCAAAGAACCTTCACTATGCTTCACTGTTGCCTGGGTCCCACTGGTTTCTGCCAGTTCTGAGCTGATGGCACTGCTGGACATCAGATTTTGAAGGGAAATTAGCTTGATGTGTTTTTCATCTGCTAAGTTTCCTTGGCTGACTACTGTGTGTACAATCCTCAATGTTGCCTGTTTCTTTGTGCTTCTTCAAAAATGGTTGAACAGCAGATCTTGAAACCCCATTCTGCTCTGAAGTCTTTGTCTGCTGCTATAAAATCTCTGACTTTGTACAAGTGTACCTATAAGAATTGATGCTGCTGTGAAAGCAAAGGGGAGTAACACCAAATATTGATTTGATTTAGATTTGTCTTTTGTTGCTCATTGTTTTGTAAATAAAAACAATTGTTAAAAAACAAACAATTATTATTCATTTTTGAAAATATTCTTAATTTACACCTGCCTAAAACGTTTGCATAATGCTGTATATATTTTATTTATGTGTCAGGGAGCATTTACAGACCAGATGCCAAAAGAGTTGGGATGTTATGCAAAATGTAAATAAAAAACAGAATTCAGTCATTTGCAAACAAACGTACCTACAACGATTTTACAATGTGTTCCTGAGCCCATATATGAATCTCCTTTATACAATCATGTGTTTGACAAAGTGTTGAACCTCTCTCTATCCTTGCTTGTGAACGATTGAGTCTTTCCAGGATGAACCTTTCATACCCAATCATGATACTATCACCTGTTACCAATGAACCTGTTTACCTGTGGAATGATCCAAACAGGTGTTTTTGGATCAGTCCACAACTTTCACAGTCTTTTGTTGCTCCTGACCAAACTTGTTAGAAACATGTTGCTGCCATCAAATAAGCAGATATTCACAAAAATTACATTTACGACAATTACATTGATGAGGCAAATCACTGAATATATTGCCTTTGTCCTGTTTTCAACTGATTATATGTACAAAGCATCCCATACCAGTTAATTTCTTACTACAGTTACAAGCACTAATACAACTAAAAATGTGTTTTACAGGTGAAGAAGATCCCAGCAGGACTAATAAAGGCCTTCTCGTGGTTAGCATGTACAATGGATTACAATGTCTTATGTGGCTCTCAAGGACCTTTCTAAAGTCTCTGAAAATATTCCAGGTGATGTCATCAGGGTAATGTCTGGTTGTGTTTGAAACTTAAATGGTTGCTTCCATTTACCTGCAAACTCACCTGGTGTGCCATCACAAAGGATGTCTCGGTTTGCTGATTTCTCTTAAGAGGAGCGAGGACGGTTCCCAGAGGAGGCCTGAAAGAGGATATAGATTATCTTTTGGTGGAGGTCCTTTCATCAGACTGACAGCCTTTTATTAAAAATTCATCACAACTGATCAGGGTACTTTGACTTCATGATCATGACACCAAAGTTTTAATCGAGGAGAGATACAACTCAGGTGTCCTGTTACTTCAGATCTTCATGTTTAAATTGGATTCTTACTCACTGTCTAGTTTGGGCCATATTGAGTAAGAAATGTAGCATCCAGTGGTTCTGAAGCTTGACTCAACTCAAGTTGTAAGGACTAAAATTCAGGAAAGCTCTGCTGTTTCAGCTTTGTCCTCCAACTTTATGAAAGTAGATCACTTAATCACTGTACTACTCCTTTAAAATCCTTGCTTCGTATATATACCCTTGTATATGTCAACAGGGCACAACCTGTCCCTTAAAATCTATTCATCAGCTCATGAGCTACGATACAGCAGTATCCTACCATTGACCTCGAACATCAGCTGTAGACAAAACTAAAGCAGGCACAGAGTAAGAAGCATCCTCGTATGTCCCCCAGGGGCCCTAACATCACCTTGAACTCAGCAGAAGACTGTGTGAAGCCTTGCCAAGCCTGTGAACATGACCAGGGCAGTGTGTGTGTGAGGGGTGGGGAGGCAGAGGATGGTGGGAAGATGAAGGGGATGCTGCTCTCTCCACCACAGACAAGACAAATGATGCACAGACAGATGGCTCTCAACATTGCTGCCATGTTCAGTTAGTTTCCAGTTACAACAAACTGACTCCGGATCAGTGGACACTTATGTCTCGTGATAAGTGACACAGTGTTCTGCCCCAACAGGACCTCCACAATTATTCTTATCATAAAAATCCACACTGGCATAATTAGGAAAGCAAGTGGCCAACGGATTAAACCAAAATTTGAGTCTGTTCCTGTAATGGCCACATGGTGGTGGTGTAACTCAAAAGGGAGTGATGGAGAGAGCCAAGGGGCCACAGATTTAACTCACATCAGTCATGTCTACATAGAAGTATGTTCATGATATCTCCACCCCAGCTACAAATATTATAGGAAACATCCAGCGGTGGGGCCACAGCGTGAGAATAAAATTGCCCATGCAGAGCTGGCCTTGGACTGAAAGTAAATTGGAGAGGATCAACCACTAACTGATATGTGGGTGAATAAGAAAGTATACTGAGAAATATGATATATGATGAACTCTTGAAAAGAAAGATGGAAAGACACAGGTGATGATCTGAATTCACAATGTATCAGGCTACAGGTCTGCTGGGTCACACAAGCGCAATGGTGTCGGATGTTATGATGTGACCATGATGGGAGTCAGTTAAAGGTTTAGGTTTAATTTTGGAGGTAAATTATTCCAGGTCCAGTCAGTATTTCTGTTAAATTAATGTGAAACTTGTATTTTTGTTAAGGCGTGTAAGTCAGGCTGAATTTGCCAGAATGACGGTGATGGTGACAGCTAATCTGCATTTTAGATGAAAATTGTTTTTTATTGTTTAATTTTTGAACAGAAATTAATAATAACTTCAAGAAAAAGAGATATCCTCACAATTATTTCAGTTTTTCAGTATATTACTAGATTCTTTGTAGAAATGTATCTATGTTACATCAGATAATTAATTTTCAAAAAGAGATAAATCACATTTTTTAAACTAAATTCAAAACTGAATTATTTTATGATAGTTTTTTTTTTAATCATTGCTACATTTGAACATAGTTCCCATTTTTACATAGATACTATTCATTCTGAGGGATTGTATTGGTCCATAGGTTTGCATTAACTACTGTGTATGTGAAATTGTTTAACTCAATTTGTTGAATTGTTGGATTCTCCTTTTGATGTTCTCCTTATTTGTGTTATAAGTTGGTGTCGTAATACTGTATGATTTTCTACTTTATTTAGTGTAGCAATGTAACAGAGCTGTATTGTCCACCAGATAGGAGAGTTTGTCTTTTAAAACATTCTTAAGTAGCTCTTATTACTTCTATTGTATTTTCTCTTATCTAGTGTATTGTCTCATGAGAACACAGACACCAGACTCTTGATGTATCCAAAACAACAGAGAACATCACTGCTTTTGCTGGCTGCCATTAAAGTTTGGAGTTTTTACAGATTTCAACATCACACATTTTGTAACTCTACTTTATGAACTAGGGTGTGTTGTAAGATCCTGAAACAGACACTTTTGGTGGTCCCGAGCTCCAGATTAAAGTCATCAGGAACGGACTTCTTCTTTTCGAGCCTTGAGACTTTGGAGGAGAGCTGTCTGCTCAGGCCGGTTCACTGTGTGTCCTCGTTTAAATTCAATTCTTAAAACTTCCCTTTTCTTAATTTGTGAAGTAAAAATGTTCTATTTCGTTTCACTTTATTTGAATAGTTTGTACATTATCTTACTGCCTACTGACATTTATGTACGTTGGCGTTTATATATAGAAGAGTGTGTGTGCATGAATGCAGTTAAATACTAAAAACACACACTGTGTATATAAGTGTATTTATATATAGATTTGCACTCAAATATGTGTATGTATGTGTTGTGTATATATAAAGTGCACTGTATGTGTTCATGTGTATATGTGAGTTTTTACCACTTCTTTTCTAATGCTTTTAATGTTTTGCTTTTTATTCTATATTTAGATTACTAACATTGCTTATGCTTCTCAACAAAGTATCAGGGCTCAACAGTACCTTCATGTGCTCATCATTTATTTTGAGGCTCTTGTTCTTTTTAAGACTTACATTTACTTTTTACTCACTTCTGAGTGAGGCTACTTTGCAATATAGCATTACATATCAACGTCTAATAAAATTATAATAGTACATGTAGTATGACTGATCGAATATGAGGTAAAACAGTTTAAGGCTCTAGTAATTTATGCAGTGCAAATAAGGCCAGTTGAAGGACCTACAATGTTACATACAGCAATGCATGCATAATTCAACATAAGACCCTTCTTCAGAATGAGCATTTTCACATTTTACAACCTCTGCATTTACAAAGTGTTGAATGCAGGAATGGTTATATTGCCAAAGGGTCTTAGACAAACCTTCTCTATCCACTCCGGACATGTTGAACAGGTAGACTAATGAGACCAAAGCGTCAGTGGAGAAAGTGCAAAAGTGTCCTCTAATGTCATTCTTGACAGGATTATATCCTAATGAGCCTGTTGCATCCTCATTACTCTAATCACTAAACAGTTAATGGCTCTAAATCACCACAAGTCCTGCAGGCCAGAGACAAAAATTTTAATTTGGCTCACACACACACACACACACACACACACACACACACACACAGGGAGAGGCTCCCGACACGCAACCCTCAAAATACCCACGCGTTCGTGCGGCGGAAGTTTTTAAGAAACCTTATCTCCAGCTTTATCTGAGTTGGAGATGTGCTGCAGAAAGACGGGTCAAAGGGGAGCGCAGGGCTGCTGCGGGACGGAGCATTAGGGATATGAAACACATGCCAGGCCTGTCATCTGCAATTTACAGTCCACTCAGTGGGTTAGGATCCGGCAGAAGTGAAGATGCGTGTCACTTGGTGGATGATCTATCAAGATTAATCTTTTGAATTTATACATTTCCCTCTGCGATCAATGGCATAAAAACAGAGAATCATCGCTCTCAGACAGCAGCAGGCCAGTGGGAATCACTCATGATGAAAACATTTTCCCATGTCTCCCCCCTCCACCCTCCTCTCCACCCTCCCTCGTTTACTTTATTTCTCCAATTATTACAGCAGCAGCAGGGTCAGTGTTGACTCTCACTGGGCCCGGGACAGATTTCACGGCCATTCATCAGCTCGCGAGGCGCACAAATAGTCTTTAAAACTATAAACAGCCTGGCCGGGTCGGAGACAGGGGGACCCATTTACCCCGTGGCTGTGCTAAACGCTGGAGATAAAACAAACGATAATACTGTCTGTCTCCTGTGACCGTCTCCACAGGCATTAATAGCAGGTTTAGTGCCAACCGTGCGCGAGGGAAACTGTGCGTCATTACGCACGGATGCCTCAGCTTTACTGCTGTCCGGCCAGATGATGTGTACTCTAGTCATTGTTGACCTATTATAAGTTACTGATTGTGTGTTTTATTGACACCATCTGATTGACCTATTTCAAAGAAAGCCCACCTGGAAGTGAGAGGAGCGTTTTGATCGTTTGAACTAAAACTGATAAGTAAAAAAAAATCTACCAAATAAAAAGCAGCAAAGCAAAACAATTTGGCTGTTTTAATGCTTAAAACTTGGGTGTCATGTGTGACACATCTTTAGGATAACCTGGCCTGCAGCGTGGGTGGGAGGGCATGTGTGTGTGTGTTGTCATCTGTTATCACGTCCTGATAACAGACAGTGGCTCCAGAATCTCTTGCGGGCAGACAGCACAGTGCGTCGCTCCAGGTTTCAGGTTCCGTGTTCAACCTGTTGTCTGCTCCCCTTCTTCCTCTCCTGTCTGCCCGGTTTCCCCTCCGATGAGAGAGGGACCCACACCCCAAACACGTGGACGCGCACCATCAGGCCTATCAGACACATGAATCCCTGTTGATCACTCTCTATAACCTAAATCATGCAGGTCTGGCCTCTCTGGTGGTTATTATACACTTTTGATGTGCACAAAGTTAGATAAATTATTTCTCTCGGTACTTGAAGACACGTGTAAACATCCGTCCACGGACTTGGAGAATTGACTGGAAACGTTTTTGCATTGTGTGTAATGACGAACTGCAAAACTGAGGAACATCCATCTAACAAGTCAAATATTTAGTTTGACTTAATTTGTGAGCTTTAAAAATCATGGGGGAGGCAAAAGAAAGACGTATGAGAATCAAGAAAATGATTTAAGAGCATATTTCCAACGATTTAATTTAATTTGGGGAGATAATAAAAAGCTGTGGACTAGTTTAAGTTGGGTATATATGCAGTGATTGAACACACATATAGGCCTATAAGCATGTGGCAGACATCACCGCACGTCATCAAATGGGAGTACCAGGGGCTCCATAGCGAGGGTCCCACTGGCTCCCTCCTCCTCCTCCCCCTCCCTGCGTCACCAGGGAGGCCAAGAAAAAAAAAGTTTGGAGACAGGGTTGACATTCAAAATGCACACTTCACTCAAGATCAGCCTGCTACACCAAACTAATACTTAAAGCCAGTAAATATTACCAGGAAGGAGAGAGAGTTTGTTGATGTCTTTTTTGTTGCCTCCATATGACAGATTAATAGGTTACTGTTGGACTTCTTGGCAATGTTTCCCAGCCCCAGCACGTCCACTCCCTTCTCTGTAAAGGATATATTAAACTTGGAGCACAGTCATGATGTTATGGTGTCTTCACTGGACGTCTCCTCTCGCATGGACTGCTGCACCCTGCCGACCTCCTCCTCCTCCTCCTCTTCTTCCTCCTCCTCCTCCTCCTCCTCCTGCATGTTGGCCCGCCTGAAGCAGGAGCCTCTCCGGGACATGTCCGCCGCCGCCTCGCTGTTTGGAGAGGATCTCCAGGAGTCCAGAGCCGGCAGAGGCAATGCACTCAGCTTTGCCACTGCTGCCTTTTATGGGAAATCACTCATGGAGATGGATGGAGTCAAGGATGGGAAATCAGACGCGTATGAGGGGAAACGTAGAAAAGGTGAGTTGATGATTTTATTGTTTTGGAGGCCTTTTGCAAAAAGAGGCCCACAGGTTTAATGTTGCTTTGATTTGTGCAAAAAAAAAAAAAAAATCGATAAGAATTAAACAGGAAATATTTTTATCCTGGACACATGATACTGGATTTTTAGAATTTAAACAAATCTAAAAGTTGAGTTCTTGAAGGCCTGATTGACTTTTTTCTTTTTTTTCTTTTAAAGATTTATTAAATGTAAAAGAAAATTAATGTCAAGAATGCAAAGGTTGATTTGGCAACTCTAACACTAATTGCAGTTATCTAATTAATGTTTGTGTACATTTTTCCCCTAAGCTTGCAGTGAATGCATAATGGCTGGCCAAGGAATTAAGTTGTAAAAAAAGTTGAAAGGACTGTTTCATCTTTAACAGCAGAATTTGCACAAGCAAATTAAGCAAACTGTGAAATATGATACAGCACAATACTTAATCTATTATTGCGATTGTTATTATTATTATTATTATTATTATTGTGAAGTTCTAATGATGAAGTTTGAAAATATCCAAGCAGTCAGATTCAGGCCTGTGTTCATCCCCTCTCCCTGTCTGCTGTGATCAGAGGAGTTCAGTCCCCCGGCAGAGCCTGTGGACGACATGAAGCCCGAGGATCTGGACCGGCCGAGGCCCCGGAGGCGCAGGAAGCCGCGGGTGCTCTTCTCCCAGGCGCAGGTGTACGAGCTGGAGCGCCGCTTCAAGCAGCAGAGGTACCTGTCCGCCCCGGAGAGAGACCACCTGGCCGGCGTGCTCAAGCTCACCCCCACCCAGGTGAAGATCTGGTTCCAGAACCGGAGGTACAAGTGCAAGCGGCAGAGGCAGGACCAGAGCCTGGAGATGGTGTCTCTGCCGCCTCCCAGGAGGGTGTCGGTGCCGGTGCTGGTGCGGGACGGGAAGCCTTGTCTGGCGGCTGACTCTGCCGCCTACAACCCCTCCTACAGCCACATCAACCACTTCACCTACAACAACTACCCGGCCTTCAGCAACTACAACACAAACACAAACTATGCCTGCAACTACCCTGCGATGCAAACTGTGCAGGGATCCAGCAGCAGCGGCAGCTACATGAACTTTGGGGAGCTGAACAATGTGCAGAGCAGCTTCTCCTCCAGCACCGGGGTGTCTTCACTGCATGGCATCAGGACGTGGTAAACACACACAGCACATCCTGCTGTCACCCATTCAGTGCAACGGTGTGCTTTTCTGACTGCATGCATTTATAAACGTGCCAAGACTTTGCAGAGTTTGTGTAACTTCTCTTATATTTAATAACCTCCTTTTGGTATCCCCCCCCGCCCCCCCCGTTTTGTTTTCTGCACCAGTTTTTGTCTAATTAACGTGATATTTTTTATTTATTTTCCTGACCAGCGCACAAACATGTAATTTAAGAAAAAACGATAAAAAAAACATAAACTGCAGTTCTTTAAATACTTTAAATTTCAGATTTGTCCAAACATTTACTATTTTTATTTTATCTATTAATTTTCTGACACGAAATGTATTGTTAAACTTTTACTTATCAAAATCAGACAGTTCGCGACTATTAAAAATACAACCTAATTTTAGGCAATGGAAAACGATCAATTCTATATTCTTATCATTATTATTATTATTATTATTATTATTATTATTATTATTATTATTGCAGCTGAAATACAACTCTTGAATTCAATTTGCTTAAAGTTGTTTAATTATAATATTGCTTCTGGCTATCAAACCATAAATAATTAAAAAAGACATTCAGAAAACCACATTATTTAATCTACATTATATAATACGTAATAGTGAACTACAATTATGACAGTATATAATCCATGCCTCTGGGTCTCTTTGTGGTTGGTTATACAGTCGGTGGACATAAAGGACTCAAACATCTGTGAGACCATCATATGGTTTGTGTCTGGTTAAAATGTTCAAGTGGCTATTAGGAAGCTTCCTTCAATATGCTTAAACAAGGTTAAAAGGTTGCTAAAGGTTTACACATTTTACAACCCGCTGTCAGCCACATGTACACTCCACACACATGTTTAATGTTGCTGGAACAGAGATGGCTGTGAGCCATGACCTTGACCTGTATTAAAGGTTTTGTAAAATCAGGTTTGGCTGATTGAATTGGGAAATGCTGTTTTTAATTTTATATAACTACAAACGTTTTGATTTTCATTAACAGTATTGTGTGTCCAAGTCTTTTCTGTACAATCTGTCTAAAGCCATCCTGAAAGTAGGGAATATTTTCTCTGTAAATATGAGGACAGATTCAAGATGTTACCTGGTCCAAGATGATTATCTATTTTTGGTCAGTATATTTGATTATTAAAGACTCTTTTTGAAACTTTGACTAAGTCATGCGTGTGTTTTATTTGAGAAATTAAACTGACAATGTTCTCACAGTGAAATGTACAGATAATGAATGTAACAATTATATAAATAACTAAATAAAGCTCACTTCAAGTGTAGAGGTTAATACATGAATGCAGAGTTGCAGAGACTTTGTCTGGTTCCTGCGTTTATGCCATCGGTCTCCAGAGACCCCAGTCCACTTGTCCAGATATGAACCAAAACACTTGATTGACACTATCACGGTGCTAAATGCAGGAATAGTCCAATTTGCTTGACAGAGAGCCAGAGTCCCTCTCTAAGTGTGCAGTTATACGAACAGGCTTGGAACCGGCAACTGCCACCACTTTACATGAGTAAGAGATTCTTAGGCATCTCTCAGGTCTCTCCACACATGCGCTGTTGTCATTTTAAACAATAGACTCTCACAAACAAAAGATTGAGAAACATGTCAACATCAAGTCAGTAGACTTTTTATTTATTGATAATCAATACTGACAACATTTACATATCTTAAACAAAATGGCAATGCCAGGCAATTGCAGAGAGGGTAGCAAGGTCATGTAGCTCCTCTGGCCACCCTCTCCTCCGAGGTGTTGAAAAGGCAACGTCAGATAACAGCGCCACACAAACCTAAAAATATCCCCCCTCACCCTGCACCCACACTGGAAAGGGAGAGGGAAACGGGTCGGAATAATCTGCTTTTCCGGGTCTTATCTGAAGAAAGGCAGGGATGCATGCTGCTCTATCTCTGCCAGTGTGATCGCTGCCACTGCTTTTCTGAGCTTTTCTGCTCCGCTGCAGACCAGAGCCATTCTACCACGGGCAGAGATGGAGGGAAGTGTGCACGCTTTGTCTTTGAGTAAAGCTTTTTTTGTTCGCACGCTAAATGAATAACACAGAAATAATTTCAAGTAGAAGCACTGTTTGATTCTGATTGTTCAGATAGTGAAAACACTGAGTGACCGAAGTTGGACTTGAATCCTGTCAAAGTCAAAAGCCATTTCAATATTCTACTCCCCTAAAAAAAATCAGTCATTTTAATGCTTAAATAAATTATAACATATAATATTAATACAGTACATTGTGATAAATAACAATTAAACAAAATGTGTCTTCATCATTTGCACAGTGGTTTTAAGATTTCAGGTCATGGTTAAAACACCAGTTAGTGAGGGACATATAAAGGAGTGCCCTTTCTGTTACACAGAAATGTTTATTTTTGCTGTTCTAATATTGTAATATATTATATATATATATATATAATACTACTATTGAATAATAGTGATTTATAGCATTGTATAGTACTGTGATTTTTAATGACTTGCATGCAAAGATCGCTGAACTGACATGAAAAGTGCACTTGTTTTGTGATTATCAGATTTTACTGAAATTCTGTTAACATTATTTTCATTCCCTTTTTTTTTTTAATCTAAGAATCCACTGTGTGTCATACATAAACATGGGCTTTACTGCTGTCAGCACTCACAATTATCTGTACTCACATCAGCAACATCTGAAGCAAACTAGGAGCTGCTAGATTAAGTGTTCGAAAATTACTTTCTGTACCTTTAGAATCTGTGTTTGTGTACATATAGTACACATATACTGTATATCTTCTGCAGGAATGTATAAAAGAAAAGATTAATATGGGCTGTCCATCTCCTCTAACAACTGATTTAATCAAAAGCAACGCACAGCATTACTGTCACACTGACTAACTAAAGGTGGACATTGGACATACTTGTGCCACCAACATGTGCATCCTCTTTTCCAGAAGAATAAACTGTTTTTGTACTCTTTTGTATGATGAACCAAAATATTTTCAATAAATGAAACACTGCATGGAACTATGTAGGTTTATCTTTGTGGACAATATTTCACCCTCAGCAGCGTCACAGTTCAACAGAGTGAGCAGTCCACATTCCACTGAGCAGACACTCGTGTGTAATGTGTGTGTAATATAACACGCGGCATTCAGAGTTGTTTAAATCATTTGCGCTAACTGTGGAAAGTACTGTATGTGAAATGGAAGAGCTCCTCGAAAGGTACCTGGCCTACAGGAATGGGAACAGTCTCTTCTTAAGGATGTAGAGAACTGTGGCGAGGAATAGGGCGAGCGCTAGGAAGATGAGCAGTTTATCAGTGAGTTCTCTGCGGTTGTACTTGGTGATCAGCTTCCTCCCGAGCTGGATAGTCCCCGTCATGGTCTTAAATTCATCATTGGTCTCTTGGATTGTCCTTGAGGAGGTGGCTTCAAACAGAGGAGAAAACTGCTTTCAAGACAAGGTCAACAAAACTAAGTAGAAGAAGTATCTGGCGTATGTACATGGTATTTGAAAATAGTTAGGAATTCTGTTAAGACACTATTAAAACTTTCTCTTTCCTACTAAGTTGTGTTTCCTTCACTAACCTAGTGAAGTCATGGTCTCCTCGCTCTGCTGAACCTGCTGTGCCATCATCCGGCTGATGCTCATAAGATTCTCTGTAATGTCACTGGTTGTCTGAGCCAGGCCCTCTTTGGTCATCTTCCTGAGAAAGACAAGAGATACAAATAATCTAAATGTCCCAGTGTCAATTGTAATAAAAGGACTAGAAAGATGTAAAAATAATCTTTTTATCTAATTACAACATCAAGAAGATTTAGTATGGTCTTTGAAAAATACTTTTCCAAGTCATAAAAAGCTGATCCATGCCTGTCTCTGTAAGCCTCTCGTTTATGAGACTGTTTCTCCAACAAGTAGAAAACATTGTTAGCTTACCTCTGCCTCACAGCACTATCTGTTCCATTTAGAAGTGCCTGCTTTTCCATATTGTCTATGGACAGTTTGCTGGCCAAGTTGGCTTTCCTCCAACCTGTCTGGTTACTGTGAAAACAGTTGGTAAATAGAAAAACTAAATATACAGTATTATAATACAGTATATTAATAAAGCAGACATTCTGCAACTTTAAGCAGGCAATTTTTCACATGCTGCTCCAACATCAGTTACCCAGCATTATCAACACAAATATCACAAAACACACAACAGTATTTTGAGAATGGTAGAATATTTAAATCTAAAGACATCACCTTAGCATCTGTTTTCTGTGTCCCTCTACCTGACCCATCATAGTTAGCTTGTCTGACTCTCTGTCCTGCTCCATAGCCATCTGCTCTAAATCCTGTCAAAGAGACAAAATGACACAAATGTTTTCTGAGCCATCTTTTATCATAAAACCAAGTGTGAGTGGCTGGTTCACAGCCTATAATGGGGTTCTGTCACGTTTGTAGAGACATTCGCAAATAGCATTTCTTACCTGAATCCGTAATCTGAGATTGTGGAAACTCTTTTTCACATCTGCGTTCAGCTCTGTCAGCTTGCTTTGAGGGCCTGCACACTCATTAATATCCTGGTGAGACATTACAACATGGATGAAATAGACCTTGACTCCTATATCTGTCAGGAAGTGTTCTGACAGATTGAGTTGCTCTGTCAAGATGAACCATGGGAATAATCTGTCCACATGTGCTACAAAATCAAGCCCAGCAGTGAAATTTTTGTCAAATATTTTTTATGGGAAACAATTATCAATTGTTCATTTATAACCTATAAAATGTCACACTGTAGTGACAAATGCCAATCATATTTTCCCACAGTAAAAAGGGGCCTTCAAATTTTCTTCTGATTAGGGTTATAAAAGTAAAAGTATTTT
Organism: Centropyge bicolor; assembly: GCA_037975185.1. Lineage (NCBI taxonomy): Eukaryota > Metazoa > Chordata > Actinopteri > Pomacanthidae > Centropyge > Centropyge bicolor. The sequence continues at coordinate 4,114,514 of JBBMOC010000002.1, forward strand.
CTGTTACATGACATAAAACATAGAAGTGAACCTAGTAAATATTTCGCATGTGCTTTAAAATGACTTCAACCATTAAAAACATTATCAAAATATCTGTCTGTGAATTATATGCATTTAATCGATTAAACTACTACTTGGTAATTCAACTAAATAAGCTATTAATTGGAATTATAACATCAGGAAGATGCTTAAAAACAAGGTGCGGAAACAAAATAAACAGTGTTTATATATAATTGCTTGACAGATATTGGTCTTATTTAAAGCACGTTTATCAAGCTGGACATTAGATTAATATGATTCCTCTCGACCTGAATGAGCTAAGGTTGACTTTCTTTATAGTCCATTTATGATACTCAAAAGTTCAATTTTCCTGCTCTGTCACTGGCAGTTTTAATATTATCACCGTGACATGTTGGTAAACAGATTTTGACTGAGACAGAGAAACATTCTATTACTTTTACTGAGCTCATCCGGAGAGACCGTATGTTACTGGCTGACTGCAGCTGCAATCACTTCATGTAGCATACATGCTAACAACGCGAGTCCCTTCGATGACAAGATCAAAAACCAGGCTGTCCTAAAATAGTGCTATGCAATCTTACCACAGAAATAATCGCACCTGGATGAGAGCTTTGATTTCCAAGTCATATTTGAGTATTTCTTGTTCACATATTCGGACGTGGACATCTGAAGACGCCATGTTGCCAACGTAGTCGGCTCGAGCTACGGCAAGTAGGAAGCCTGATTTTAATCTTCGACTGTCGGATAGGGCCAAACAACAAATCACATATTTTATAGAACTTTAAAAATATAGACGGTATGAGAAATATTAATAATTAGGAATGGTGTACTGTAACATAAATACAATTAAATTAAAACAATTAATAAGATGTATCATAAAAAAATTAACATGTTCATTTCACGTCATTACTATGAGGAGTAAGAACATAAAAAACACATTAAAACATTTACAGTTCCAATATTTACTAGGAAAATTAATACATTACACTTGGCAAAGGGCTCATGAATAAAGCAAAACAAATTTACAAAAGCTATGGACTCAGGGACATGATTATTAGTTTATTAATTAACCACTCTCAAATAGATTTACATCCATAACTAATATTTCCAGACAAAATATCACATCATACGCACCACACATCAAATATTTAAAGGCAAGGTCATTCATATTAACAACAGTAATAAACACAATATACATAATAAACCAAACAACATCAAGTGAAGGTTGCTCTAATTTACATAAAGCACATTCAGTGAGATCTCTTGGAGGTCCTTTGGGAATCATTTTTGTACACGGCACCGGTGCGGGCATCACTCAATAATCACACAGGGGTCTGAGTTTAAGGCGATTTAGAAGGAATCATCTCTGCTCACTCTGATATAGTGAGTAGGAAACATCCATTGGTATGCAGCAGTCTCACATCCTCTCCTGTTGGGACAAATTATAATAAAAACAGGTTTAGAGAAAAGCAAGGACAGCAATAAAATACATTATTTCCAGGCTAGGTAGGTAGGTCAAATGTAGGTTAAATACTTTCCTCTTTCAGAGGAAGAGGTTTACCTGCATGGTCAGGAGTCCTGGAGGAGTAAATTACGGCCAGTGAAAGTTCAGGTACCAGATGGTATCAGTGGACAGAGCAGGCCCAAGAAGTGGGTTCAGCTGGGCCAAAATTGCTATCAACCAGCTGAGAGAAAGTAAATTTAGAGCACATATGTCAATACAAAACTAACCACATCTTTCAACACTCAGTGATGTGGGTCATTTCCTATTCTCTAACAAAAGGTCATTCTGGATATAGGCCTACATTTGTCTGATTATTATACACAGCATTAAACTGAGAACATGTGGGAAATAACTTCACTTGGCAGCAACACTGCTGTGTCTCTACTGTACTCTTTTGCACATCTCACATGTAACATGACACCATATGCACACTTGCACCTAATTGTGAGTATAAATAATTTATGATAACACAGAAATACTAGATACATAACAGTACAAACTGAAATAGTAGGTTTATTTTATGGGACAATAATGCACACATATTAATGGACAAATGGAGGAGAAACAATTGAACATCAACCAACTCAATCAATCTCAAGTCTCAGCTATATGAGATACATGTACAGTATTAGGGCTGTATTAGAGTATCAAGGAATGAAGGAATTGACTTGTTTTATCTGACTAACAGTTCCAAAAGGTCACCTTTAGGCAGCAGAAAATAATCACATCTGATCAGTTCAAACAAGGGAATGTTTGGTGTTTTTTGTTTGACAGATGACTTGAATAAGTCATCAGTTATCAAAATGGATGCCACACAATTTTCTCTCAAAAGGATTTACTGACTAATGATTTCAGATATTTATTTTATAGACCTGATACATACTGATCCTCCATTATTTTAATTAAATATGTGCGCATACAGCAAAGTTATATATGATGTGCTTTTTAAAAAACAAGACTACCACAACTTGAGGGTGAAGAAATATTGGTAGATTATACTTACAACAGATAGCAGCAAACTGCAGTCAACACCAGCATTGTGACTATCACTCTGTGAGAAAATGAGAAAAAAAAGTGGTAAACTTAACATTGAATGACTGTATACATGGTTTTAAACTACATCACAGTCCATTTATTAACATGGCCTGATCTCGTGATCCGAGTGACAGACGACAGATAAGGGAAGTTGCATTAGGAACATTTTCCAGAGATGGAGTACATGTACCTAAATAGAGAGTTTGGTATCTAAATATAAGGAAACAGACAACATAGATTTACTGTAGAAATGTCAGCCCAGCATTACAAAGGTAAAAAAGGATGAAGCTTTCTTGAAGTCTTGAAGCATAGGAGACTGTCAAATTAGCTTCAGCTAGCTAAGTCAACAATAACTTTTACTCAAAGTTACAAGCGAGTATATTTCTAAAATTGTTCGAGTAACGTTGAAAAACTTATTCAAAAACACTGCTACTTTATACACTGTAGATAAGCTTTCATTAAATGAGAAGTACAGGTCAACATACAACCAAAACTTAACTTAACTTAGCTTCACTTTAGCCTTCAACAGGCTACAAAGAGCTAGCTAGCAAACTTACCCTCTGTTTGGTCCTTTAGGGATGAACCAGGGCACGACTCCTCCAACAATACCCCAAAATAAAGTCATCACAGACATGGCGATCACAAAACGGAGCTCCGCCATGGTGGTGTTTTGGTTGAAACCAAGAAAATGTAAGAAGTACAAACTTTTGACTTGACAAACTTCAGTGCTATCAGCTCAACACGACAGAGAAAAGACAGCACGTATCACATGACCATCAGCCAGAGGGCGGAACTGATGTGTGTGTGTGCTGTTTCACCAAACATTCATCTGTGTGTATCCGGCTAAAGTCTGAACCTCATGAAAAGATGCCACAAGGACTACTTTATCTATAGATCAGTGCACTATTTCATAATTTTTTTTATAGTTTAACCGTTGATATTGGCAAGTTAGCCTGTGAAATATGTTGATTACGAAATTTTCTTGAATAATATAACTTGTTCAAGCAAATACTTGACTTTGACTGAGAGGCTCTTTGGTAAGTTATGTTGTTCAGATACACTTCATTTGGAAATGTTTGTGAAGAAGTCTCTTATTCCGGACTTCCTATAACTGTGAAAGTTCAGACTACGGTAAAAAGCGACACCTGTTGCTCACTTTGTAACATTACAAAACTATGAGCAACACCAGGCTAGTGAAGGACATTTATCTGGTTTCATTCCACTTTGAATAAAACTCAGTACTTTGCAGTTTAGGGATAATTGGGTGATGCTCATTTTAGAGTCAGACCTTAAAATTAATATTGCTAAACATTAAAAAATGCAATCCGTCAAAGACAAACCACCAGTAGCATTTCATTCTGGCCATGTTTGGACAGACTCCCAAGATACTGACTTTAATCTTATTCTGTTATTTCTATGTTAATATCACATGCTCTGAGAAATCAGAGATCAATGACTGACATTTTTATACCCTTTAAGTATCAAAAGAACTTTAATTAAAGCCACCCATACACCTGTGTATTTATACTATCATGAAATGTTCAAAGTTGTCAGCATCCAAAGCTTCTCGGGACGGCAAATGTCTGCTAGCACACTCAAATCATCCGTTAACATCAGTTTCCTAGACCGCTGCAAATGCAGTGTGGTGTGGGCCCTGTACAGACTATTACAATGCCCCAGTTTTGATCTATGACAAATGATATAAGGTATAACAATATATATACACAATATTGTGTTAAGACTATCTCCAAAAGGTATGCATTTAACACAAAGACAAAATCATCAAACTTCCACACTTAAGGCATGAGACCGACAAAGCATGTTCCATTTACACAATTTATTGATAGCAAAAGATCATTTTCACTCCTGCATCTTCTCAATGGTCTCCTCCTTGTATTTGCCCTTCTCCTTTCCATCAGCGCGAGACTTGGCCTTGCGCTCCAGGATCTTCTTGCGGTCCTTGTCCAGCTTTAGCCTGGTGATGACCACCTGCAAAGAGAGAACATTGAGTTAGTAAACATGTCATGTAATGTCTCATTGGCAGTGGTACCAATCATGTAAAGAAAGTCAACGAATGACTGAAAATAATAATGGCGACTTCATAAATCAATACAACATTAAGAGGCATGTCCACAACACATTTCTAATGGGTAGACTAGTTACCAGTGGACAACTACTAGAAATAGAGTCCAAAAAAATAAAAAGCTGACAGGCATCATAAAATAGGCTTTAGACCTGCATGTTTGATAGTTGAGTCAACTATTTGCTATACTGGGCATGAAAAAGACCACATAGCACTTTACATTTATATCAGAGCATTACATATATTGCTGTCATGGACAGTGACCCACTCCTGTCAAGCTGTCTCAAACACCACAATAAAGTAACCTCTCTGCAGATATTAAGGTGCCACAACAAAAATAAGAGGGTAGGTGTAATTCATAACAGCTGCACTCCATTTGAAGTGCCAGTCCCAGGGCCACAGGTGTTGCGTATACTGGCTAAACGTTGTGGCTTACTGGAACACTACAATGGAATGGAAATGCTCACTGCCAGTACATGCACCTGTGCCCGTTTCTGCTATGACATGTCAAAATGTGAAAATGGACTACTAGCTGAGCCAAATGTTCCTCTAGAAGTATCAGAACTGCTGTTTGCTTTGGCCAATTCACATGTACCTGTGAGGGCATGGCAATATGCTGCTGTGTGGAATTCATCAATCACATCTGGGTGACTATCTCTTGGGGGCTTAGTGACAGCCCACTGACACTCTACAGCCCCTTATTTTACTTTATCCATATTACTTGAATTCGTTCGCAGAAATATATCTGCCAGCTGCACCGAACACAGTTTAGGTAGGGATGGATGTAGGAAAATGTTAGATACAAAGCAGCAGACATTTTCAACTTATTCAAGAAAAATCACAGGTGTTACTCATTACAATGTAGACTCTGGTCTGTTCAAGTGTCCTAGTAAGCCATCAGTGTGACAGTGAGCCAATACCAGGAGCCTGAGCCTTCAGCAGCTAAACGGAATTCAACAGCTATTAATTTTACTATTTCCATTTGAGCTTTTCCTGCCATGACATGTCAAAATGTATTGCATGAAAAGGCTTCTACAAAAGCTCTGTGCAAAATTCTACCATCATTTGATAACTGGTTGGTACTGTACAGTATGTTAAAGTTCCACTTGTTTGTGTGACTCCATTCTATGGTGTTACAGCTATATTATAAAATGACATAGTAGCAGACTGACATTTCAAATCAACAACTAGAAAAATAGGCGAAGTAACAATTTAATGTATTATATTTTCCAATTGGACAAAGTTCAACATTAATTTGCTTTGGGTCACTGTCAGAGCTACAAAGCACTTCCCTGTTTCTTATTGCCTTCTAAATATTAGGCAGAAAGTGCATACTGACTGACAATTACCTGTTGGCACACTAAAAAAAAAAACAAGGTGGAGAATAAGTGGGGCTCAAGTTTGGATTCTTCAGCAGACCCAATGGAGGCTAAGAGATGCACCTTTGTATTGTTTCACATAACTTAAAGCCATAAAGAGCTGTCTCTACTAATGATGCACATAAATGTAATCAACAAAACATAAAAATGTCTCAGTAGAACCTGGTAAAATACAGCAACACCACCTACAGCCTCAAAGATCACCATAAAGTAGAACCAACATCTCCTTGACAAGTGTTAAATGCTCAACATTACTTCAGTGCATTGCAAGGCTTTGACTTAGTCTACACCGAGCAAAAAGAATGAAATCAAGTGTGGGCCAACATTTCGAATCTAATTTTGTCTAAGTTTCTCTGGTACTTCAGAAGTACCATAAAACAAGAACAAGTCTAGTTTAGATTTTAGTCCAAAATAATTGAGTTTCTTTGGATTGCAGTTTGACAGCTTAATTTTCACTTGACATCAAGAAGGCACAAACACATCTCAAATGCAAGTCTTGACAGGTACACATACAGCTTCTTCACACAGGTTTGCATCCACTGACTTCCTCGGTGTAACATTCACTTTAAGGCTACTTTTTCATAAGGACAGGCACGCCAATTCAGGATCTACACAACTGTCTCACCTTGCTGGGGTGGATGCCGACATGGACTGTGGTTCCGTTGGCCTTCTCTCTCTGCACACGCTCAATGTAGATGACGTACTTCTTCCTGTAGACCTGCACCACTTTGCCGATCTGCTGGCCTTTGTAGTGTCCACGGACAACCTGTTTGTAAACACCACAAGCAAGTCAGGAAATGCACCTTACACTTCTGACAATGACAAATTTTCAGCAATTCAAACTGCAATACCTGGACTTCGTCATCTTTGCGGATGGGCATGGACCTCACGTTGTACTTCTGGCGGAGCTCCTTGGACAGGGGGGAAGACATGATCTTCCTCCTGATGTGTGAGGGGGCATTGAAGTGCCTCTTACGGTTCTTGCGGCGGGAGGATGTTACAAATGGATTCAGCTTCATGATGCTATAAGCAAACAAGACATACAGGTTATACATCAATTGTAATAAAGTACATTTTCAGGTTTGAAATGCCTAACAAATGTTACTTTTAACTGCTAAAAACATGTAGCCTGCAACCTCAACAAGTTTCTGAACAAGTGTGGCTAAGTGAGCAAATGAATGCTACTCTCCAAACGTCAACATCAACTTAAGTTCAAGTACTTTACATTTCAGTTTCTCTGCACACCACCGACCCCGAAACACGAAAATAAACGTTGTACGACGAACACTGCAACTACTGAAACACCTACACTTACAGTAATAAAAGTAGCTAGCTAGCAAAGGTATTGCAGGTCTTCAACGCAGTATGCTAGCAAACTGACGCTACTCCATTAGCATAATAGCACAAACCGATGAAAACAATTTTATTTCTGCCAACATTTACTTACTGCCATTGTCAACTAAACTACTGACTTAGGAGAAGAACACATTAACTGTACAGGAAGCCGAAAATGAATCGCTAGCACCAGGACTCTAGCACCTTCAGTTAGCCGACATGCGGATACCGACCGACCTAGCAGGGGACCAAACACTGGGCGCTTTTAATTACTCATCTATCATCAACATGGGTTCAATATTGGCTTTCTTTTGATTATGACAATGTTCACTAGGTGTTTAGACTGTTGTAGGGACATACAGTGACATGAAAGGGAGGATGGATGGCGATAACTTTAGTGAAAATATGTGCCAGGAAATCTTACCCTGCCGTTTGCTCCTCTATGGCCGGCGGAAAAGAGACTCACATAGTACTTCCGCTGGCATTAGTTCACCCTCAAGTCTCGCGAGATGTGCGAGGAAAGTGTCTAAAGAAACAATTATCAAACAATTACTATCAAAAGAAACAGTATGACAGTTATAGAAATATAACATCAACACATATTTGTTTCTTTATCTGGCATTTTGACACTGCGGCATGTATTTATAATGAATGCTGAATTCAACGTATGGGGTAATTTTTGGTTCATGACTCATAACTACTTTAAAAAAAAAGTATAATTACCACAAGTTGAAATTAAAGCCCACATGAACTTAATTAGTCTTATTTTCAGAAAATTCTTCACTGTTTTTCTCACTGGTTTATTTTGTGTTTTAACTCTCGTGTCATTACAAAATATGACCACAAGATGTCGCCAAAGCTAATTGATCAATAACCTGCTCAGCAGTTGGAAACAACTTTTGTCTATGATTCATCAAGTTTTGGCCTCTGATCATCACACACTGTGCTGATGTAATTTTCTTACTGCGTAGGATAAGAACTAACCTAACAATGTGATAGAACTCAAACATAACTGCAAAACATTATAATGTTTCCAAATTTTTACATTCTTTATTAATTGGCAACCCTACAGATTCACAACATCAACAACAACAACCTACGTCATCGTGTCTTGGATCAGCTGTAATTTTTTACTCTCCAGTAACCTGACAAGCAAACAAATAGGGGGAGGGGTGATTACACATACATTGACCTCCTATCGGAGAGGACAGAGACCCCCCTGTCTGTCTGTCTGTCTGTCTGTCTGTCCCGCTGTCACTCAAACAACTACCCGCACGGAGTGAAGTGCGGACACGGAGGCGGAGGCGTGCTGACACCGCGCCGTTTCACCGGAGCCTCGCTAACCCGCCCGCCTGCGCCGTCTGCCTGCGAGAGTGATGCTGTCATAGCCCCCCTGCGCCGCGGACACAGAGTCTCCTTCCCCTCCCGCACGGCACCCCCCACACCCCCCTCCCCCGGCTCCTTCTCCGGCTGGCTGTCGCGGCGGCGGTGCGGATGTGGAGCCCGCAACGCAACGCTCTCCACCCGTCGGCAAGCATCGGAGAAGAAGATGAAATGTTTTTCCCGTTACCTCCCGTACCTCTTCCGCCCTCCGAGCACCATCCTCTCCTCTACTTGCCACACCGAAGGTAGGGTGGGACGCCGATGGGGACTGTCAGGGGGCTGTGAGTTGCTTACTTTGACATGACTGTTTGTGCTGCTGCTGCTCTGTCCCTCACACATACTGTATGCATGTGTGCAGAAGTTAGGATTGTCCAGTTGTAGATCTCTGCAGGTCTGTCACAGTGCATGAAGTTGCTCTCAAATGTAGATGTAAAGATCACTGATGCAAAGGACTTAGGTGTGTGATTGTGTGTAAAGAGTAGCTCTCGTTGTTTCACTCATTTTGCTAGAGCTGCCAATACACAGGCCTCCAGCATGCCAGGAGAGACACTCAGTTTGTGGAGTTGCATGACAAGTATCTACCATTGCTCCTAATACTGGTTCTCTCATTCAGTCACCCTGTCACACTGCTTAGATAAGACTTAACCCTAACATGTATGGTGGTAACCCTTTATGAGACAATTTTAGATTTCATTCAACTGCAGTTCACTCAATGATGAGAGTGGAATTTCCTCAAAGCCATGTAACACACCCAGTCTATACAGAGTTATTGCCTCGGAAGTTGTGCAGAGTTAAAATCTTGAATGAATTGACCCCGGCCATGATAGCAAAAAAATGAGTTCATAAAAGCCGTGCGATTCATCCTGCTGATTGTGCTGTCAGACGGGGGACAGGCCAGGAGGGTCTGAGTGTTTGTATAACCAGCCATTTACTAGGTCATAATGTGGAGACTGAGCCACTGCATTATTTAGCTTTGCATGGTTGCCCTCCTTCCTGTGCGCGCTCTGCCCTCAGCCCTCTGGCACAGGAAGGAAGATAGTGTGGTAGAATCTACAGTGCAGAATGAGGTGGTCACAGCCAGGGCCCTTCACAGCCTGTAGAGCTGACCTATATACTGTATACATTCAGTAAGCAGGAGAAAGACCTGATGGGTGTTTATGCATGTTCACTCGCTCACTCATTCAGTCAGTCACTCACTTAGTCACTCACCTACTCACTCATGTATTCTTCTGCTCCATCAAATCCATTACTTTTCCCCTTTTCAAAGTTTTACTCCCTGTCTCCCTCCTCACAAGCTTCTGAGCAATTTAGCATTGATTTGTGAGACAAATTTAGTCTGCAAGGTTTAAGATGGAACTTTTATTTATTAAGAAAATATTGCACACAGTACACACACAATAACACTGGGCTCAGGAATGACAACAAAAGAACACACTGTCAGAAGAGAAATATAAAGAGCTAATTAATGGTTTTACATTGGTTAAATCTGTGTATCTAGATATTTTTAAGGACATTTTGAGGCTCTTTATGTGGCCAATGCAAGAGACATTGAATTTCTGAGAGAAAAGTCAGGGATTGACACATTTCACAAAGTATGAAAATTGCCAATACATTCAAAGTAATGATTCTTGTGTCTGGTATTAACTCCATAACCACTCAGCAAACTCCATTCAGTTAAGGAGGAACATGGGGTGTGGTTAAAAGTCCTCAAAAACATAAGTGGAGCTTCAATTCTTTTCAAGGCCAATGTTATGCTCAAGCTGTCACTGCTTTATATTTTTTCCATTTCAATAGCTGCTTGTGATTTGTTGAAATGGGATGGTTGAATAATGCACACACACTATATATTGCCTGTTTTATATATGTAGCCATAACGATTCTTTGCCATATGAAATGTAAAGACATGATCGTTCAAGTCATAATTGTAAGCTTGTATGTAAGAAGTGAGGTCAACAAACAGTCTTTCACTCCCACCCCCACTGTCTGAACTTTCTCTACAGACTCCCTTTGCCTGAGATAAGGGAGTGGTATAATAGAGGAAATGATAGATCAGTAAACGTGGAGCCGCATCGCTCAGCCACAGTAACATGATACACGATCCTGCATTGCTCTCCGTGTGGAGAAAGATGAAACAGTTGTACACAGAAAGCGTGTGAGAGATGTTGAATCTCATGTGCTGCAGGCCAGCGGTTTGCGATGACACACAGCAGATGACCTTGGAAATGTGATGTGTAAAAATGACACAGGCTGTCTCACCTGCAGGCTTTTCTTCTGTAGGCATATGTGTTTAAAAAATGTGAGAAATCGGTTTGTGCACGCGTGTTTGCGTGGCAGGAAAGTGAGTGGCTCAGTGTTTGTTTACATGTGTGTTTGCACTTCCTGCCGTGACCTTGTTACTGTGGTTTGCCTTTCCATTAGACCTGCTGGTCTTGAGGAGGCTGGTGGGTGCACCGCTGTTGTCCTTCTTGTTCCTCTCAAGCCGCCTCCCTCCCTCTCTCCTTCTCTTCAACATCTCCCAGCGTTCATGTCCGCTCCAGCTGAGCAGAGTTCACCCCAGGGAAGATGAGTGTGCGGTTACCATGTTAGTGGAAAATACATTATATAAGCCCTGTACTTGACCATATTGTGTGTGTGTGTGTGTTCTCTTTGTTTATCTGGGCCATTGTGGAGAACAGTGTGCCAGCATCACTCGGATTCACCTGGGTCCAGTCTCTGAGGGTTGCACAGCAAGCATTTAAACGTGTGTGCTTGTGTGTGTGTGTGTGTGTGTGTTTGGGCCCCTCCATAAGTTTGAGTCTCAGTGTGGATTTTATGTATTTTTTTTTCTGTTCTTTTTCCCCCTGGTGTTCTCTTTTTCCCATTTCACATCAGTCTGTCAGTTCTGGTGTGATGGATTAAGTCTTAAAGGTTTCTGATGGGTGTGCGTTTTTATGTGTGTCTCCCTTCTGCTGTCCTGTGTTTGAGTCAGGGAAAAAATGTGCGTCCCTAACTGACACCTCGTCACATCTCACGCCGCCATCGATCAACGCATCCATTCCTGCCTCAGCTTCCTCTTCTTCCTAGTTGCTGTAGTGTCTGAGGGCAACTCTGTGATGCATTATTTGTTTGAATGTGGCAGAAAAAAGCAGAACGGGGTAATGAATATTTAAGATTAGATCCACGACAAGAAAGTCTTTGTGATTAATGACTATAGTTGACATTTGTCATGTCTTTTGGTGTGTGTGTGTGTGTGTGTGTGTGTGTGTGTGTGTGTGTTTATATGTGTATCTGTGCATTTTGCATTTTTGCTCAGCTGTTTTATTTATAAGAAGAGCAGTGTGCTTGTCATGGCAGTGTCTGAGGGGGGCTTCTGTCGGCATTTTGACAAAGCTTGACACCGAGTTGGAGTTTTGTTAGTGAGGAGCACGGTGTATGCTGGTGTATATGTGTGCTGTTATCATGTGTCCTGTTGTGTTGTTGTTATCCTGACAGACACCCACTTCACAGCTCAGAACACACTCCTCATAGTTGTCCCGTCCTTGCATGCCGGCGAGGACAAACACCCTACAAAAACACACACACACACACACACACACACACACACACACACACACACACTTAAGGCATCCACTCTCTCATACACGTGACTGTTCTGTTTCAGTTTGGTCAGCTTTTCTGTTCAGAGGGTAGAAATATGGGAGAATGGAACAAAAGGCTGCTAAAAAGGATACTGGAAAGAACGAGAGAGATGAGAGGAAGTGCTGGTTCTAGAAAACCACTTTTCAGTCCAACCTGGCTCAGTCCTCTTTGTTCATGAGCAGCTATTACTTTACACTTTATGACTCTGACTAGCACAGTAACATGTTGAGAAAGAGGAATGTCCTTAAAGGTGCCATTGTAGTACACTCCCACAAAGTTAGTGGGCTTGTGATAGAGGGATTAATAAATCAAGGCAGCAGCGTTATCCTGACTCGCAGTCTCTAGTATGACCCTGTGTTTCCGCCAATGCACCTCAATATAGTAGACTAGAGTCCTCTGATAGACCCTGCCTGGTAGATGCCCATGTCCTGAAGTTTCCATGTCCGAGCTGAGATGACCCTGATGACATCACCCTGACATCATTAGGGCCATTTTCTCAAACAGAAGACACTATACAACTGTTTTCATGACGAGTAAACTGAAGCTGATGTGTGAGACTGGTAGAGCTGGATACACATACACCAGCTCCTGTGACAGCAAACATCTGCTCTGCTCAAGTGCTCTAGAGGAAGGCACTTTCCTGCCGAATAGCCTCAGGTTTTCTTCTGCAGCAGACTTTGTTGTGTAGTTGTAAGAAAAGAGAATTTCCCTTAATGGAAAAGATTAGAATGACAAAATAAGGGGGTTGTTTCTGGTTTTTGGAAAGGATTGGTTGAAGCAGTATTATTTATTCATTTAGATATTTATTTGTGACATTTTTCTTGTCTTTTTTCTGAAATCTGTTTCTGTGTGAAGGGACGGAGTCACAGAAATCATGCTGGTTTCTCTGCATACTTTCATGTAAACTAAACCACATTGATCTTTTAATCCAGTAATGTTTAAACGGGTACTAATCAATAATTTCATATGTACATTGGCTCAAATAACTATGTGTCATATTAAAGGGTTGCTTGTCATGATGAACCCACAAATAATAATCAGATGACGCCACTCTGAGCTCAAGGGAACATTTAGTGTATTTATGTTTTCTTGTTGTGATTTGTGTTTCCAGCTGCAGAATGCTGTCTGATGAGCTTACTATGTTATAGTACCTGTCAAGCACCAAACGACAGACTGACAATGTTAGCAACAAGCTGTTAACCATAGTGGGGCATTTATTAAATAGACATATTTCTCATGTTAATGCTGCTTTGTGCTTGTAAATAGGCACCTGTTTGTTAACAGCTTTATAAAATTATAATATGTTAGTGTTTCGTTTTCTGTTTGATGTGATGCCCCAAGTGGTCAAAATCATAATTAGCTAATGCAGGTTTAAACAACCGTAGGGGTTGTGTTTTTGTGTGTGTGAGTGTGTGTATTTTAACTAAGTGATGCACTAATTCAATAAAAGGGATTGTTATCAGTGCCAGTATTGACCTTTCCTAACAGGTCATTTATCAGTCTGATGTGACCCATCCAGTCCACATTAAGTAGTTTTATACAAGCAAAACGATTTTATGAACCTTACACGACATAGTCCAAATTCTGATTATCCTAAAATGAATGTTGGTGTATAAAGAATGTAAACCTGTGTGAACGTCATAATCTAGTTGCCGCAGTGGTGACTGCCTGTGTTGGTCATTGTGTCCGTGTAGCGGGACCTCAGTGATGAAGACACTCACAGGCGTGTGAAAGCAGTGGCTAGCGACTACATGTGTATTACATCAGACGTTTGCAATATATGGCCTGCAATACAGTGTGCACCCTCCTGAGGCTAACAGTGGAGTCGACGGTGACATGTGCAATGAAAGAGAAAAAAAAAGAGAGATGCCAACAAAATGCCATGTTTAGTCATTATAGATGGTTTAAGTTAGAGCAGTTTGGGTACAGTATTGTTTTAAGATAAGCTTGTAAAACTTGAGTAGGGATTGGTATTGTTTAGGTCAGATGGTCCCTTTCATTCAGCTGCATGACAATGTAACAATGATGCAAGTTTGACAACCAAGAAAAGGTGACACAGTGTTCATATTGATGAAGTACGAGCCTATGTGATACAACAATCATTTTCATGCTGAAATGAAATGAAAGGAAACAAATTGCTGACTGAAAGGATGGAAGTCAACACAAAAGCCGATGGTGTGCGTTGGAAAATGGCAAGCAGCAAATTACAGGTGATGTGTTGTTCGAGGGATAAAAGGTGTCCTTTAAATCCCACAAGGTGAATCTCAGGAGCCTGTGGGAACCGAAAGGAACATCACGTTCTCCTACGCAGCGAAACGAAAAAACACCATAACATACCAGTCTCTTTCTCACGCAGCACTCATCCGCAGTTTCGCTTTACCACAAACACTTCCTGCCAGGTCTCCACAGTAAGTCGACATGAAAACAAGGAAAGAAGCGAGCAATTACAGTATCACTGAAACTCCCTTCACTCCCACAGCCTCACAGGAGGTAGAGTATCATTACAGCAAACATAGTGACGCAAGTCTCGTTCTCTGCTTTCTTTATCGCTGTTTCACAATGTAGTGCGAGCGTGAATGTTTCACCTCTGGCTTGTAGCTAGACGGTGAGTCCCGGTGTTGGAACGCCTTGTGTTATATGGCATCGACTATGCCCCTGTTGGGAGCTGTAGAGCCAGACAAAGAGGCTCCTTATCGAGCCGGACTGCCGGGCCTTTGCTCCGGCTGGCAGGCTGCAGCACAGAGACAGAGACTACTATTGGGATTGAGGTATATATAGAACATCAGGACGGGCTTCCTCTTTCTCTCCCTCTCCCTCCATCTGTCTCTGTGGTTTTATAAAAGGTCCTGATGGGTTGAGTGAGACAGTTTCGCACTGCTGCAATAAAATCCATTCATTAAATCTTGAAGTATGGCAAAGTTTGTGCATCTTGTGTTATTCGCCTCTAAAAATAATGTAGCAATGAAATATACAGGAACTGACAGAATACTTTTTCAATGTAATATATTTTTAGATGTGGCGCACCAACGTATTAGTTTAGAGACAACAATGGTTCAATGACTCTCTCTTTGTAATTAAAAATTGCTCCTATATTAATCCCCATTCTTCACTCTTCCTATAAAACCTAAACGATTAAAGTTAGACTAACCCACGCTAAGCCATAACAAGCGCTCAGCATACCCAGGTGACACACATGGATAAAAAGCTTTCCTTGTTTGCATCGGAGCCTTTTTTTTTTACTTTGTGTGAATTTAGAGGAACAGACTGGCTTGGATGAAACTTTAATGAGGTTTTGCAGCAGCAGAGGATATACAGCTGATAAGAAGAACAAATGGTGCTGGAGATAATAAAACAAGTGTTACAGCGACTTTACATATTTTAAATAATTCAATAGAAAGAAAGAAAATCAGATTTTTAGGTTTAGGCAGATGCACTGTCTGTGTGTGTATGTACAACTGTATTTGAATTATCGTGTGTACTGGGAGAACATACTGTGTATACAGAAGAGTCCAGGAAAACAGTGGATACCAAAGAGGACCACTCGTTTCCCAGTGGATGCTTCTGCAGTTGCCAGCAGGTTTGTGGAAAGATCATGGAGTAGCTCAACTGTTTTGAGAAAAAGAAATTATGAGATGAGAACATTGTGAAGCTTTCAGAAACTAAAGAGCTAAATATACCCTTCAGTCGAGTCAGTGAAGACCAAAAAAGAGCTGTAACGAGAGTGAATATTGAATTTGCCAGGTGGCCAGAAACACAGTGTGGCCAAATGAATGCTAATGTTGCTCCATGTCTGCCAGATGAGTAAATAAGCAACTGTTTGCTCACAAGTTCATTACATTGTTTGTTCGCAGCTTGCCTCTGCTGCCCACATGTCCAAAAAATATCACTTATTGCTCAGTCAAATAACAAGCAATATAAAACCAGTTCAAATGAGCATGTTTGGATCATGATGTGTGTTGTCATTTCAGGGGTACTTGAGGTCATCTGACAGGGTTGTGTGGGCTACATCAGACAGAAAACATTTGTCTATAAATCAGGCTCACGAGAGAAAGGGGGGCTAGAGGAAGTAACACTATTTTGGGTGTGAAAATGAATGAGTAACACTTCCTTCCATAAGTGAGATCCGTGGTGTTACTGGTCAGGTCCCAGATGTAAAACTTCTATAAATATGATGAATATTATGCATAAATATTCAGGTGATGTTCCACAGATGAATACAGGTTAAAAAGAAAAAAGGATTGTAGAATGAAAGGTCTGAGAGGCCTCAGATGTTGCTTCCCTCTCTGATCTCAGAGCTCCTCTGGCCTGGCTAACATTAGTGCTCCCTGGGGAGGGATGAGGTGGGGAGATCATGGTCCAGGTTTCACAGGAGCTCTTAGACAGATGAGCAAGGAGCCACACTGTCCTGACTCAAGTCCTGTAGGCGGAACACAGAAGGGGGCCCTTAATTTAATTTCCCCTGCTGGTGTCACGCCCATCCTTGCTCTGGAGGATAAAAAGGACAAGGTGCACAAAGTAATAATTACACACACACACCCAAACAAATTGCTCCAGGAAGTCAAGTGTTGCAACGAGAGTGAGAAATAACAACGGCAGGACAGTGGAGATGCAGATTTACAGGATGAGAGCTGCTGCTGGGGGTTTATCTCTGTAGAAACTCAACCATACCCACAGGAGCAATGGCTGCCATCCAATTAGATCCTGCTTTGGGTTCCCTTTTATAGTTTCCCAGCATAGCTTTTCAATATCCCTCTGAAAATAGACGTCCATTGTTGCAGAGTCATCACAGTCCTGTTTGTATGGAATAACCTGAGTAAAGCGGTCGATATGGAGAAGGGATCAAAGCGAAGCATGGTCTGGAGCAGAGCTGGCTATAGATAGAAAGCTGTTTGTTGTGTTTTCTGTCTGTCAGCACCACGGACAGAGTACAGTGGTCACGAGAGAGAGAGAGAGAGAGAGATACTACATCACTCCTCAAGCCACGCTGTAGTGAAGGCTTTTACTGTTCTGTCTGAATGGTGTTGTACACATAAGACATGGCATCGGATAAATAATGTAGCCTAATGCTATTGTATGAGGCTGTAGACAGCAGCAGTACATGAAGTACCAGTCTGTCTCTCCTTTCTGTCTCTGTTTTGCCCAAACCCATGCGCACGCACACACACACACACACACATACCCAATACACAACTCTCTCAATGGATGGATGGCACATGATGTCACATGATGAGTCATAAATCAGCAAAGCAATTCTCTTGCTGTCTCTGTCTGCCTCTTTTTATACTTTTGTGTCTCTAGTTTTCGACTTCTGATATTCACAATTTGCATTAACGGCGTCTACTTGCAGCACATTTATACTGACTCACACTGTGAGACAAACCTTATTTATAGTCATTATTGTTATACAGGAAAGGAAGCTGGTGGAGTTCCCCGGTGTGAACCTCATTAGTCATCAACTGGGCCCATTTAAGCCAGTATAATGCTCTCAGGATTCAGGAAGTAGTGCCGACCCGTAACAATGCAGTTTCATATCAGTATTCACACAGGTGTAATACCACATATTACACAAATAACTGAACATCTTTCTTTTATCCAAGCTTCTATATATCTATTGTCTGTCAGTTACATCAAATTTTATTGACTTAGAAACTACTACTTGCTTGTCTATATCTACTGTTTTCTTGTAATAGATAGTTTTAATCTTTCAATTTTTAAATTATCGCTTGAACTGAAAATAAAGGTCTCATGTTAAAATACACCATATTCAATCTACAGTCATTCCAGTCACATTACGCTGTATCTCTGGTGAACTAGGAATAAGGACAATGTCTGTCATTTCATACAGCATCTGCTTCACTGGCAAAATCCATAGTACTGTATATATTCAAGATATATGCAAATTGAGCAAACAGTCGTACGTGACTTGACACAATGTAGATGCTTACAGGCAGAGATGGGAAAGAAGCTGGTTTCTTCACCACTTCGGTTCAGACTGAAATTTTTCAACCACTATTGGATGGATTGCCATGAAACTTGGCACAGACCTTCATGTATTCAGAGGTTCTCTGACCATCATGTCAGAATTTCATTGTGCCCAAGTGCTTCTGAGGCTAATGTCATACCCATCATATTTGTGTTCAGCGCTAATTAGCAAATGTTAACGTGCTGGCATGCTAATCTAAGTATGTTGAACATTATAGCTACTAAAACAGCATGTTAGCATGCTGATGTTAGCATTTAGCTCAAAACACCTCACAGAGTTAGCATACTCATAGTCCTGTTGTCATTGTTCTATCTGTGTGAAAGATTTTTTTATGTTGTGTCTGCAACTTTTTATTATTCCACTTTTGCGCTGTACATGCTTTATTATTATACTACTTTATATGCTTTTTTTATATTACAAGCATTTAACTTTTTTTTTTTTTTTTGATAACCGAATTGACACTAAACATATCAAGAAGCTGTTTATGTTAGTTTATATTTTAATAGCAGTAATTTGCGCTTGGAAAATAGTTCTCTTGGAATGCAGACCCATGTTTTAATGTTATTTTCACCAAATTTGCTTAAAATCCATGCAGGCTTGAATTTTACAAGCTGTGAGGATAAAAGCCTTGATGTGTGGTTCACAAATATTCAATATTAATCAGTAGAGTTAACAGAGATAGGTGTGTAATCATTTATCAGAGTTACAATTTCTCCTGTTTGTCGAATAAAATTTGCTGAAGAGCCCTGTCGATCATCTTTCTCTCACTGAAATTTAACAAGATTTTAAATCCCACCACTGACACTGTTGCTGTACTCTGGATTCACCTCTCCCACTCGTGCACTGGGATTATACAGACGTGACTGAATGTGAATCTGTGGGATCAGCACTGGTCATCTCATTTGCTCAACATATTCACAGACAGGCTCAAGAGACAGTCAAAGGCCAAGAACTCAAAAAAAAAGAAAAAAGTGTATCTTGTGTGTACTTTTGTCACTTTCCACCACAAATAAAATCTAATCAGTCAAATATAGAAAACTGGCTTATCTGAAATATCGTCCAGAGGATCATTGTCAATTCTCTACCTGTGTTAATCATTCGCAGCCTCTATTGACATTAACACAAAAACTTTATGATGAAATAATTGTGAAATTAGAGAGCCAGATCATCTGCAGCTAAATTATGATTGGACACTGATGGCTGACAAAATATAGTTACTCATTACAGAAATCGTTTAAATTTGCAACCCACCATTTATCTTTAAATAAATGACTGCGCAGTCCTCTCTCGCAGTCTCACTTTAACTTATGAGTCGTTAAGCAGAGGTTTGTTGCCACTCTGCTGTATAAAATGAGCTTTGTTCAGTTCACCAGGGCCTTGGCTCTCAGTGATTAGCTCCCATTGATCTGACCAAATGGCTCTGTGACCCACCTAGCATAAAATGTGTTTGGATGCCTGGTGTGTGACAAAGTGTAAAAGCCTAAATTGGGTTTCTCACCAGCAGCCAATTTAAAGCTTGGAAATGACTTACAGTAAATGTTTTTGAGGGCCACGACCCGACAAGACCTGCTTAATCTATCCTGAGAGGCATTAGTGTTTTTTTCTTTTGTGCGTAATGACCTACACATTGCCTCATACCAGGCCTGCTCAAAGTCACATTGTGCTGGTTTTGTAGTAACACACTTTAGCAAAACTGTGCTTGGAAATAAAGTAGCTCAGGAGAGCAGTGGCATTATGGTGATTTAGACGGCTGCAGACAGTGGGGTGTATTTCATTGAGCCCATCTGGCCTGTTTGAAAGTGTTGCTGAGTCTAAAAGAGGCGGTGAAGCTATAGAACAGAGAGGGTGATGGATAGGGTGATGGATGCAGGGGGGAGGGGAGAAGATGAGAGTGCAGATTTGGGGGGGTTAAAAAAAAGAGCTCTTTTCCGGCATAGTTGAATCTCAGGCTTGGCTGCGGCACACTGCTTTGCCTGTTTTCATACCAAGCACTCGGCTCTGGCTCCTAACCAGCTTCAAAGCGACCAATGCCTCTGAACCCCACAACCCACTCGCTCACTCTCTTTCTCTCCCTGACGTTTTGGCTCACCCCTGTCTTCCCCCTCTTCATCTTTCTGACTCTCATTCACTATCTCCTTCCTTTGGCTCACTCGCTGCGATTTTTCTTACCTTCACTCTCTCTTTCTTCACCCCTGTTGGGCCCTTTTCTCAAGCCTTCCGGTGTGGGATAGGACCAGGGCCTCCAGGTTCCCATAGTGACACTTTGTGTCCTGATGTCATTAGTATTGACGGTGTGCAGCACGGCCAAGCTGTCCTGGCACAGGGGCTGTTTACTGTTTACCCCAAACTTAAACCATTCACTAAAGATGTGTGTCTGTGCATGTGTGTGTTTCACATCAGTTCAGTCAGTCTGCCTATTTTACATTCAGATAGGGGAAACAATTAATGAATAAGCAACAGATATAAAAAGAGTGGTTAATTTGTGATTGTCTGATGAAGAAGCTGTTAGTGTGAAGCAGTGTGCTGTTGTTCCAGGAGCTGAATTTGCACCATGGGGAGAGTCTTGGCAAGGTGGAAGTGGCTGTCTCACGAAGAAACATCCCCTCTGTCTGCTTGCTCACTGTATGATTACTGAAGCGTGTCTGTAGAGCACAACTCCCAGCACCCACTCCCTGTCTCGCTCCCCGCTCCTCTGGCTGCTTCACTGGCTCGTCTGTCTGAGGAGACGGACATCCCCTCAGCACCACTTCCCTCAGAAATGTACGTGTATGTTCATCTGCTCGCTTGTGTGCCCACGTGTATGACCTCACGCACCTGTGGTGAGCACACAAATCACAGGGCTGCTCCCACATCTCCACCTCTGGCAGATTGTTCAGCTCAGAGCTCTCCTGCAGGCCCTCAGCTGGCAGGTTGTGGCCTCTGCGTTGCCAGAGTAATTAGTTCTGCTTGGTGTCTTGGGCTAGGGCGGAACAAAATATGGATCCCATATTGATGCTGTCACATCACATGGAGGGATGCACGAGGGATGTACGGATGCACAAACATGAGCTTGTTTTAATAAACATTACATCACCCCCTTGTAATCCTTCATGTACTGTGTGATATAATGGCTTAAGAATGTCTTGGGATGCAAAAAAAAGCATTTCCTGCATTGATTGAAATGCGAACTGAGCCTTGTCCTTACACACACAGAGAGATAGAAATAGGGACATTCGATTAGAATGTGACCAATACCAGAGAACAAATACTGTATTACAGCTGATATTTGTTCATCACAGATAAATCAGTATCGTCTGACAGATATGTAAAGAAGAAATGCAGCTCTTTAATATTTTATCGGCCACATTTTCTATTTATAATTGGCCCTTGTTTTTCTTACTTTAAACTTAATATATTTTTGTATTTGTGTGTGTGAATAATTTATTTGTTTAGGGACATTTCATGCCTTTATTAGTGAGTAAACAGTAGGGCACTGACAGGAAATGAGTGGGGAAGAGAGAGAACATGCAACAATGGTGCCCAGGGGTTATTGTTATTGTTCCCCCTGTCTAAGGACATTCCTTCTTGAGACAATTTTAGTATAAGTTATAGAGGTCACAATTCACATTCTATGCAAACATGCATTCCAAAGTTCAGCCACAGTTAATATAAAGTGTCTGCAAGTCTTTTTAGAACAAAATTCCCTCTTTGTGCTTCAACAGACATTGTTTGCTCGCAGAGCCATGAAAGAGGGATAGTGAGACAAAGAGGGAATTTTACACTAAGAAGACTGCAACTTTGGAAGATACCACTTGATTTGACTAACTTGGACTACTGAAGTCTCAGATTAGCTTCAGCTAAACTTCACAAATGAGGACTGAGAGTTTTGTCCCCCATCACTTACATTGTAGTTATTACATTAGTTATTTACTTATTGAGAAGGGATCTCTTTACAGCCACTATGAACAGGAGGAACAATTACAGCAAACAAAACTCCTTCAATGTACATATGGGAATGGGAGGATTTAAGAGAGACTTGAAAAAATGCAAACCTATCCTTTAATTCCCAAAGCCACCTAAGTTTAGTCATCTTCAGGTTTATTGATCCAACGTTTAAGATCCTGCCTCAGTACATATCTTTAACCAACACAGAGTTATCCTTATATATATGCTAAATGATATGATGTCATACAATGTAGTGTATTCTTTTCAATTTCAGCATCAATAGTTCAGTACTGTTGGAGGATACCTTTGATTTGAATGATTTATTCCCTTGGGTATAACCTACTAATGCCTGCCTGACCCTTAAATCTAATTTTGATTTCATCCCAACACAGAAACCATTATACCTTATGCTGAATGTAGCTGCAACTGTGTGCGTGTGTGTGTGTGTGTGTGTGTGTGTGTGTGTGTGTGTGTGTGTGCACAGTGCTGTCAACTGGTTTGAAACCAACACTTTGTGATCTATGACAGACCATACACTCTCTTACACACACAAACACACACACACACACACTTGCAAATCATGAATGGGATGATAACACAGGTTAATGTTTCATGACTCTAACACTGTATGTTGACGGTATTTACCAGGTTTAACCATGTAATATTTCATTGTGCCAGATGGTGGTGCTGTAAGATCAATTGTATCCATGCTGAAGGGAAGTTGCTCATGTCAATGCTGGTTATTTTTCTATATGTATGTGTACTGTATGATACCATACAAAGCACTGACAGACAAAGAGACAGACAAACAGACAGACAGACAGATAGATAGACAGATGTTATATAATGTAGATACGTAGTTTGAGAAGACATTAGATGCCCATTAGATAATAAGTCTTAATAATGCATATTGCTTCTTATTACCTGTGTATCATTTCACATTAGGAGAAGAAAGTGTTTTTGACAGATAGCCAGCACGATAAACAGACAGATGGACAGACCACTTTTGCCAGCCAGTCTCCTCCAACTGCGCTATGTCAGAAAAGGCGAGTCCCTGAGGCTACTTTACAACAGAAATCCCTCATGCCAGATCAATACATTGAGCAGTAAAAAATAAGCCCTGTTCAAATGAGAAACTGGCTTGTTGAGCCAATGGACATGTTTCTATTAAAACAAGTGGCATGAATTTATCATCACAGTGGTAGGGCCTGATCCCACCTTAAGCTCGTCTTCAAGTGTGTGTGTGTGTGTATATCTAGTTGACAGAAGAGTGTGGATGGACAGCTTGCCACCCTGTGGGCACCACGACTACAGTCTATCTGTGATCCACGCTGGCAGCTGCTCTGCCAAATGGGATTTTCCTGGAGATTACAGCCTCTAAGTGTGACACGCTTGCATGTGTTTGTCTTTGTTGTTGACGGAGTGCGTGTGAGGACTATTTGTAATAAAGCTGTGTGTGTTTCTTTTGTGTGTTTAAGTGTGTGTGTGGGGGTCTTGAGCCGAGGCGCAACGAGAACATGTTCTATTGTCACATGGGGCTGGTTGGAACATGACTGAAACCTCTCTGGCAATTTGTACCGAGAAAAAAGGAGGGGACATGTTCAGATGTGGGCTCAGGCTTATGACTAACACTGCTGCTGTTCTTATTAGAAATGTTAGCCCTTGTTGAATAAACCCTATCTATCTTGGGAATACAAAAAGAGCCATTGGACAGATTTTATTGTATGTCAACTGTTCAATGCTTAAGTTTTGTTTTATGGCATTGCTGTGTTTCTAATGAAATGGAAGAGTACTGCAACTAACAGTTATTAATTTGCTGATTATATTCTAGATTAATTGATTTGTCATTTAGTCTATAAAATGTTGAAACATGAAAAAAATGCCCATCATCTTCAAACATTCACATTATGAAACCCCCTAGCTCCATAAGAAGCAAAGATGGTCTGTCGGTCAGTCCACAGTCATCATAGACTAAAATATCTCAGCAATCAATAGATGGATTGCCTTGAAATTTGATTTTGATATTCATGGTGCCGGATGAATCCTAATGATTTTTGATGATTCCCTGACTGAAATCTTGGAAAAAGGCACACTCAATTCCTGGGTGCCTATAGGATCATGATTGTGTTATTTGATCCCACTGACACTCAACTGTTGAACCAAAACAGTCCAATATTGCAGTTTGACAAAATTTAAAACAGCACCAAATGCATCAAATAGTCTGTCCAAAAGCATTTATTAAATTTTCATGAAATTTGATCCACACATTACTGTCCCCCTCAGTATGAACTGTAGCAGCTCTTCACTTTTCCTCTAGCCCCATCATCAGGTTTCAATGAAACCATCTCTAATACTTTGGCTTATGACCACATGCCTACAAAATTAATGGCATTCCCATCAGCCTCAGCTATACTTTGTGTGTCATACTACTTGAAAATGTTAGCATGCAAACAGCTAAACCAAGGTGGTCAATGTGGTAAACGGGATTTCCGTTTAACAACAGCATGTGATTGTAACATGAAAATTGTGTTTTATTTGAATGTAGGGCTTATAGCCGGTCAGTAAAATCATCACGAGTTGTTATAATATCATAGTTTGTCTCTCATTTACATAAGTCTATGAAGCAGCTCCTGCACTGGTCACTAGATGACACCATTCTAACAATTTTCTCTCTGGTTTTTTCAAATTAAAAATGAGCTGTGTTATATTTTATCATACCAGATATGAATTTCATTTTTCGGGTGCATTTTCCCTTTAACCCATTTCAAAGACCGTTTGTGTTTGCCTCAGCATCTGCTCTGTGAAGAACTCTCCACGGTCCTGAACATAAACTGTGCTCAGAGCCCCGGTCATGTATGGGGAGGTGGCTTTGTAGTCACTCACTAACCTGCTTAACCTACTTTCTACTTGCCGGTCTTTCATTCGTCCACGGAGAGGAAAGTGCTGTAGGATAAATATAGCATACTTAACAACACACACAGTGTTCGTCCAAGCTTTCCAACAACACAAACAGTAGCAGGCTTTGTTGTATTTCTTGTATCCCCACACTTAATGCATCACTGACCATTTCACTAATGAAATCCAGCCTCTCTCCGAACATGAACTCCCCATGTTCGGCCCATTAACCCAACCGGTAGAAAACATGTTGGGACGCGCTTGAACCTTTATTGAGATGAATATGACCAAAATAATGACATTTTAAGATCTTAATTGTCCAATTATGTAGACAGCTGTTGTGCTGCATTGCAATGCCAGTTCAATTGCAGTTTCCTAGCAACTGGAGAGGTACGATGCAATGATTTTCTGTTAAGTGGCATCATTTCCTCTCAGCGACACTACACTGTATATTCACGAAACAAGTCTAAATCCACACTGTGTGCGTGCTTCTTCACCTTTAGGC
Source organism: Centropyge bicolor (assembly GCA_037975185.1). NCBI lineage: Eukaryota > Metazoa > Chordata > Actinopteri > Pomacanthidae > Centropyge > Centropyge bicolor. Next base: position 4,140,179 of record JBBMOC010000002.1, read on the forward strand.
TTATGTCGCATTGATGCTTGAATCATTGTAATGCAGCAGAAACGAGTCTGTGTGTGTTTTGTGATAGTGTACCTGCTTATGTAGACATCCATATGGGTCATGTGAGCATCTGTATAGCCCTGAGGTGCGTGAGAGCGTTTGAAAAAGCTGAGTTGCTGCGAACAAATTCCTTTCAGTTGATTAATTTTCATCCAAAATGCACTGTCCTGAGCTAATCATTGTACATGCGTTCTTTTCAATTAATTCATCATCAAGGGAGGTAGAGCGAGGGGCCAGGTTGGGGGAGGGGAAAGGAGAGTCAGGGGGGAAACAGAAAATCCAATCCTGCTGGTCTGAAGTCTCAGAGCAATAGAGCATTAGTCTCATCCTGATGTAATTGGAATGACACCAAGAGTAAAGCTGGCTGATTTAGGGACAGCCTCTAGGCTTGATTTAATGCCCTCTACCAAAACTATACATCCATCTTTTTATCTTTCTCTCCTTCCCTCTCCCAGGCCCTCCGTTCTCATCCGCGTTCCTCCCCCACCCTGCATCGCACTCCATTCATTCACCAGCTACAGCCATGCATCTCCATCTGTACTCTATTAACAGAACAGTGGCTGCATTTTATACTATTTAAAACCAGAAGGTTATAAACTCCCAACAGAGTGTGTGTTTTTCAGTATTTCACTTACTCCTTATGGCATTTACACACTTGAATGGATGTGTTTTACTCTCACAGAGGTTATGTTTTAATACTGAATAAATATCTCCAGAGAAGAGTGCAAAGAAAGGGCGGACTAAGCAGGTGTATCCAGGCCAGGGTGCTGCGTCCCTGGGGTTTGCTGCTGCTCAGTCCCCTGACAGATGGACTGCCAGGGCAATCCTATTACCCCCATGTGTTTAGCTGCTCTTAATGCCAGGGTGGGTTGCATGGCTAATGGAAGACAATGAATGTTTGGAGGGAGAATCTCATGCTACTGAATGACGATCATCCCGATTTGTTTAATAACACGGAGGCGATCTAAAACCGGCGAAAAGGCAGTGAAAATTATAACCACGACGTCTTTGTTGCTCAGCTTCTGTATTTATACAGCTTGTCTACTGAGGGATGTCATGTCAAATTATCTCAGCCCCTAAATAGGCTTTACTGTATATATTTCATCCGTCAGGCAAACATGAGGAAAGTGACTTTTTTTTTGAAGCACCATTGTCATCTTTAACCCTCTGGACTTCAATTGTGTAGAACTGTGTTTTTCATGAAAAGCATTAGTAGCCTGACCTGTCCTGAAAATAGTAGTATACATCATGAGTCATATGTAATATATGTCATTCCCATTTAGTGACCATCAAATAAATCTGGAAATAAAAGGAGTGAAAGACAGCTGTGGGTTGAATCTTTGGACTGTCTTTCATGCTTCTGTTCTTCATTCACAACACAAGCTCTTTGTGCCTCTAACATCACAGGATTTGACACTACAACTGTACATGCCTGAAGATTATGTGGATTTGTCAGAGATTTTGCCATGTCATTTATGTTGTGGTAGCTCTTCCTTTTAGCATTATCATTCAGGGCATAGCACCACTGTATCTAGGTACAGCCTCACAGAGCTGCTGCATGGCTGCAGATTGTTCTGTTGATATGATTTTGCATCAATTTGATGATGCACATGAATTTATTCATTCACTGTAAAACAGTAAAAGCAGACATTCCTGTCTGGTTATTTCATCCATTAATGGCACAGACAGTACAGAAACCTTCCTTAATTAGATATACATCAATTTTGCAATATAAGATTACAGATACTGTATTAGAGTATTCTCCTCAGGTTGCCCACTGCTTCTTCTACCTGCAGACATGATGTAACTTGCTGCAGAAGATGGTTTGTTCTTGTTGACCATTTTGGTCTGGACAACAATTGAAAATCAATCTTTTACACAAAAGCATTGCTTTATGTCTTTATTCTGTCTGGAAACAATTTGTTATCATGGCTGCACTGACACACTTAAAATAGTGTATTATTTTTGTCATTTTAGGGTACTTGTTATTTGATACAATTTCATGCACTGATTTGTCCAAATCTTTTATTTCAGTTATCTTCAAAGTATAACAAATGTATTTTTTTGTTTCAAGGACATAGCTCACAATTGAATCTCTGTCTACCAGTTAATTCAATTTATTGCACGACGATCTTTCTGCTTTGGTTTTTCCATTATTTATACTTTATCCATCTCAAAATATGATTAACAATATGGGTCTTAAATAAAATAAAATTGATTTATCTTAATCTCATATTTGTTGGATTAACTGGATGAAAGTAATCAATACCTTGCTCTATTTAAACCAGACATTAACCAGTGGTCAATATACCATTGACTGCAGTCTTGAGATATGAGGGAACTGCAGTGAAGGTGCAGTATAATTGTGCTGTGCTGCTGCTATGTAGTCAAATATCTATACTCGTGTACGTGTGTGTGCATGTATGGTGCTTGGTATGCAGACAGCGTCTTTGCTGCCTGTAGCCCTCCACCGGCCTCCCTAGGTCAAACAATTACCACACATCAAGGAAAGCAATTGGGCATGACTAAAATATCATTGCCATGTGATTGTGTCCCTATGTTTGGGCTGCTAGAGCCTAATTTAACCCACTTTGTCCATACGATCGAGGAGAATTGAGGACACGCTCTCCAATTCTGGTGGGCCCCCCGAGCATTTCCTGCAAGTCTGACACACGGCAGCTGGCTTGTAGACGCGCTGTCACTGGTCTCTTACCCAGTGGAGTGGGAGATGGGGTGTAATGAGCGAGAGAAGTGAGGTAACAGAGGAGAACAAGTAGCTGGAGGTAGAGGAGGGGAGCTGTAAACGAGCGACAGGGTGCAGAAACTTGAGGCTTTTGGAGTAAAGGCTCTGAGAACAAGTGCGTATTGAGCTATCACTTGTTAAGTCATGTGCTTGCATCAGTTTAAGAGCCAAACTGGTTTCCAGTTAGGGTTTTTGGCCTGAGATGGTGTCTGCTGGCCAAGGAGCCAGTGTGGTCACATTTTGACTTAGCAGGAGAGAGGAGGGAGGGAAATGGAAGGGGGGTTAAGGGGAGAGGAGATTGGCATATATGCATGGGGACTGGGACAGAAGCAGGCAGGGAGATGGTGGATGTTATTAGCGAGGTGGCATTGATCCTAGGCTCTGGCTCCGAGCAGCATTCTCCACTTATTCCTTCATTATACAGTCAGATATCTCTATGCCTTTAACTGCCACCCCTGGCCTTAATCTGTCTGTCTCTCTGCATCGTGACTCCCCCCCCCCCCTCACCTCCCAACAATATCTGACAGAGCCCAGCCTCTCACCCATGCAGCTTCATTCTACTACATCCATTGTTTCACTGATTCCATTTCAATTTCATTCGGTCTTTGCTGCTCAGCTGTAACTTAGCCGAAGTCTTTGCGGAAGAGGAGCGCTGTGTGTTTCTTTTGTCCTCATACACCCTGTTTAAATATTGATAGAGATTGGAAGCACCGCTGACTACTCAGTCAGATCTGAGAGGGTCAAGGTTGGCAGAGTTTCTCTGCAGATTTCATTAGGGGAGCGGAGGACTGTAAATATGGAAGCATGTGAATCGCAGGCCCTCGCCAACGCTCCGGCAGCCTTCATTACGCCCCCCCAGCATTGCTAACGCCCTGTAATGTATTCCAATGGAGATGGAGGTTGGAGGGTGATGGGGTGTAAAATGGCATGTGTAGGAAGGCCCTGTTTTTTGTTTTTTTTTTTTCCTTTTTTGCTATGAGCAGGCTGCCACTCTCACAGCCAGATCCCCATTAGTAGGGGAGCAGAGGATTGGATGTGCAAATGGTCCCGTGGATTAGAGAGCTAATGCATTTAGGAGAGGGGGCTCCACAATCTCTTTACTGCTGCTGCTGCTGTGTGTGTTGAGGCTCGTGCAGGGGAGATACCCAGTCCCTTTGTGGAGCCTGAGAGATTTAGGGTAAAGTGAGTAGATAAGGGCAGGGATGCACTGAGAGCACAGCCACGCTGATACGACACACACACACACACACACACTCATCAAAGATTATGGGTGGACCAGAAGAAGGCTCGTTGTGTGTGGTGTTATTAAACCCAGCATGGAAATGAGATCTTTCCAGAAAGAGGCACAGACGGCGGCCCTACTAATCTAATTAATCAGCGTCTGGGTTTTTTTCATTTTCTTATGCCCTCTTTCCTGCCCCTCCTTGTTGCTCTCTCTTCTCCCTTCATCAACTCATCCTTTCCTCTCTATCTCCTCTCCCTTCCATCTCTCTCCTTTGTGTCCCTCCCTGCTCAGATTCCTCCAAATCCTAACTTCACGCCCCCTCTCATGTCATGCGCTTTCTATAACACATCTCTTAAAGCCTCCAGTTGTCCTCTCCTGGCATGATGGATACAGAGAGGAATGCACACAGGCTCGCTGCTCAATCTGCTGCAACAATGCATAGATGCCTCTGCAGCAGGATGGAGGGATGGTGGTGCAGGATCTAGCAGGCTTAACAGGCAACCTGCTACCAGGCCATAAGGCAGCTGTCGGCTTTGCACGCACCAACCTTGCTGGTGGTCATCATGCTGTGAGCAGACAGTTTAAACTCCTTCTCTGAGGTGGTGCTGCTGGTGGTTCAGTGAGAGAGTGAGCCGGGCAGCACATGGGAGGGGCCCTCCTCCTCCTCCTCTGCTGAAGCGCAGCATCAGCAGCAGCACAGTGGGCAACAGCTCTGCGCTATCCGGCAGTGAGTCAGCTGAGAGCCGGTGAATGAATGAGAGAGAGAGAGAGAGAGAGAGAGAGAGAGAGAGAGAGAGAGAGAGAGGAGACCCTGCAGGATCTGGGTGCAGAAAGGAGAAGGTGTTCCTCTGGAGATGCGCGGAGAGTCTGCTGAGAGTCTGACACGGAAATACTGGAGCGAGCTTGTTGACGCATAATCCCACCCGCCCCGCCGGCACTGGGAGGGGGGCAAATCGAGGCTGCCTAAACTCAAATCCTCCAGAAGAGATTTACGGAGCTGCTGCTGCTGCTGCCGCTTCAAGAAGACGTGACATTTGTTTCATTTTCTCCAGGAGGTGGTCATGAGTGTATTTTGATGGTTTGTGGGGGAAATCAGAAGGAGAGGACCTGTCATAATTAGGGTTGGATGCGTGCTGAGGTGTGGACAGGACCTGCCCGTGCATCACCATCACCATCATCATCATCATCATCACCATCATCATCACGGGTATTTGATCGCGATTGCGTTGAACACACCGGAGGTCTGGAGCCATGACAGGCCCCCCGCTGGTCCCACAGCCCGCCTGCTGACGGTACCGGGCAGGATGGGAGCAGGTCTGCCGCGTTCAGGATCCCGAATCAGCCGATTTATCAATGGAGGAAGAGAGTGACACCCGGAAAATCAACAACAGCTTCCTTCGCGACCACAACTATGCAACCGAAGGTATTTAAACAGATGATGGAGGAAAAAGAGCAGGATGTAGTTGATGTTAAAATGAATCACTGCATAGGAATATTAAAGGATCCATAAATAACCATTTAAGATAGACCACAGTAGATATCATGCACTATAAATGGCCTGTGTGATTGAAATAAACACTCTTATATCAGACCCCTAGTTAAATCACTTTTAATCACCTCACACATTATTAGCTGCTGCAGGGGTATTAGAGGAATATTCTCATTTGTCATAAACATGGAGCTTGCAGATTAGTCTGTGGTGTCAATAGCTGCAGATGATGAGGTGGCTTCCCATCATACCTGCTATTTTAGGAGCCTGGCTGAAAGGAAATCAGGGCTTTAATCTGGGAGGACTGTGCAGGTCGCAGCAGAGGAATAAAGCCTGCTTTACAATCAGCTTGTGTGTAGTGAACATGTGGTGCAGTTAGAAATGATGAATTCATGATGGAGAAAAATGTGTTTACTTGTCAAGATGATTACACAGAGACAGAGACGGTGTTCTCATTTTAGGAGGCAGTACAGTGAAATATGGATCTCTCTCACACACACACACATACAGTGCATTTTTACTGTACACGCTCATGACGGAACAATAGCTGATTTCTGTGGCCGCTCCTCCTGCACATGTGTGTTTCCTCCTCACTGACCACACAACGGCCTCTTGATGATCAGCCTGTTAAGTGTTTGATGCTTAATGGTTCCCTCATGTTCCACCAATCAGCTCCACCTGTCCTCTGCTGGCTGCTTGGCTCATTGATCAACATAAAACATTGATTTACAGGTAGAAAGCCATCATTAATCTCATTACCACATTGGCCCTGTTTACTGATAATGCAGATTGGTTATGGACATTAACTGCTGTGCTGATATTATTAAGATAATAAAACTATAGGGGACTGAGGGCTTTTCTTTTTAGCAGTTGGAAATGATCAGTAGAAACAGACTAAACATAATGTTGTTCGCTACATATTTAATGTATGATATATATGGTCTCATCAAATAACACATCAATACTGTTTTTTTAACAGGGTCTTTACTTTCCTCTCTTTTGTAACATATAATTGATTATTATTTATGGTACAGCTATTTGGATTAAGTGCACTTAGTGTCTATTACTGTTGCACTGTGGCAGCCTGTAATTCTTTCACACAAGACACATTTCACCACATAAGACTTGAAAATAGAAAAACTGTCAAAAAAAGAAACAGATTTAAATTTGAAATGTGATGATCGAACTATTAAATATCATGCCTCCAAAAATTATCTACAGAATTTGAGATGGACATGGAGGGCACACAGAGGTTGTTGGAGGGTATGTGTAGCTGCAGGGTGGATCAGAGCCACCACTATTTCTTCTATTTGCCATCAGCTCAGGTTACTGATGCCACTGCAGGACACAGAGGAGAGACAAAGTCAAGGCTCAGGGATACTGCTTTCTTCAATATGCTTTTCCCCATTTAAACATGGGAGAGCATCATGATTTGCTGTGCTCTTGCACTTACAGATGATTCCCTGTCACTGCTAAACACACAGTCACTGGTTCAGAGCGAGAGGAAGTGAAATGGGGTTGGAGCGGGGTGTGATGGATATCTTTGTTTGATGTGTGCACTGAGATGAAAAAACAGTAGGGGAGCATTCTCTTCCAGCTTCTCTCTGTCTTACTCTTTCAATCTGTCTCATTCATTTGGTCAGAAGGAAGTGCATGAGAGTTACACAGGGTGTAAAATGTCTCTCCTGAAAGCAAAGGACTGTCTAGTCTGTGGCCCATCTGTGCTTTTCAAACAAGAAACGTCTACTTTTGTTATATTTTATTGCTCTAATTTATGACTGATCGTCACACCTCATATATCATGAATGAGGGTATGTGTGTGTGTCCATTCACTCTGTCTCGCCTTGTCTCCTAAGTGGTATGAAGTCAGTCTGCAGTCAAAGATCATACGGGCCGGTGGCTGGGTCCATCGCCCGTTCTCATAAATTCACCAAAGTGCACATGTTCTATCAGGCCCAGTTGGTTCAGACCACACACACACACACACACACACACACACACACACACACACACACACACACACACACACACACACACACACACACACAGGTCCCTGGTTGGGATTTCCCCCAGGCTATGCTTGCCCACAGCAGCAGGACACTTTAATGATGTCACATTTTAATGATGTCACTGGTGCTGACCTTTGGCTCGAACCAATCCCACGCCTCAGTGGGTCTGTGGGCGGTTACATTGACTAGTTGTGTGCGCGTGCACACTGTGAGTAAAGCTGTTCATGAAATTTCAAGTCTTCTCAACCTGAAACCAAAGTTTCCAGAGACAACGTTGTGGTCTAGATGAAAGAAGAATGACAATACAGTCTGATTTACATTCACCGGCCGCCTGCAGATGACACATTGCTAATGGTGACAGCATGGATGGTTTGTGTCTCATCACTGTTGTGTATATCGGTGTGTGTTGAGTCAATGGACTGTTATGCTCCTACAACATGGGTCTCAGCTAATTTTCATGATCTGCGCCTTGTTTCTATAATGGATGAAATTGTCAAATAGCAGAACACCACTTTGGGTGTAAAAATGTAAATTGCTTCCTTGCTGTGAGGCAGGACCTAACCTAATGTCTGCTGTGCTATTGATTTCTGGTCCTTTACAATTTAGCCACCGGAACAATGACCTAAAGATCTATTGGTAGGACATGTAATCCCTTCCTCCTTCTCTCCCCTACCCCCTCTCTCCCTCATTCCCTCTCTCTTTCTTTCTGCTTTGCTGCTTATATGTCTGTCTGATGTGAGTACAAGCTTGTGTGTGATGTGACCCCTCCAGCCCCTCTGAATACTGATGCAGTCCTGTAACAGAGAGCTCACCGCCTTTATTGCGACTGTTGATGAGAGCAGAGCCGCGGCCGGTTGCCTGTGCCAAGGCAAACGGCCTGGGGCCACACTTTAGGACCCCGGCATAAAAAGACTTAGCCCACCGTACCCCCAGGTCCCATCCATTATTCACTACGAAACACTCAAAAACGCCGAACACCGCCTCGGCACATAACGCAAGAAAGATAATGTCTGTGTGTGTGTGTGTATGGGGGTGGAGTGGGGGTGGCGGGTGCTTAATGGCAAGCTGTGAAGTTGGGGCGAGTCACACTCCTTATTCAGCAGCTGCTTTCATCCCCTGATTAGCTTCTTATTAAGTCTGCAGCTCCATGAAATTTTAATGAGAATTTATTAAAGAATACCCGTGGTGTTGCTACTGTAGCATGATTATAAAAACATCCTATTTCTCCATTGGCTTCCTGGTCAGTAGATTTAAGTTGCTGCTGTGATACGTGTACATTATGTGAGTCATTTGGTGCTAGCCTGAAGGCTGAGCAGTGTTTGACCTTTCAGGACTTTATAATGGGATAAATCTGTAAGTTTTGATAGCTAATTCCTGTGTCCTGTTGAGGTAGCAGCGTCACTCGGAATCTTTCATGTTTTGGTGATAAGGTCACTGTAGATACAGGATTTCGGTCTAGTAGAGCAGCTATCTCATCTTTGATTCACTCCAGCCTTGAAAAACAGAAAGATGAAAGGGACTGCTCCAAAGCGGCACAGACAGACAGATAGAGAGGGAGAGATGGCTTTTGTTTTGGTGGTGGATTATAATTCTATGCACCCCCAGCTTCCCCACCATCCCCCTCCTACATCTACACTTTCTAAGAGAATACCAAATAACAAGCATATGAAATGATCCCTCTTGGTATTCAGTCTAGTGCGAGCAGGAATCGATCGCTGGTCTCACTGCTTTTCACTACTTCTTGTTTCGTCCTGTCCCGTGTTGTGTCTGTAGTCAGATGTGTGCCACCGTGTTGTTAATGAAGTGTGAGAGGTGAAGCAGTAACACGTCTCGCCCATTTCGCCCTCAACTCCCTGGAGTGTGTGGAGACAGAAAAGCAAGCGCACGTGTACATGCACGTACAACAGAGAAAGAGTACGCACACATACACACATTCTGTCTCGCTCTCAAGGGGCTGATCCTGGAGAAATCAGGTTAATTAGCTTGTTCACTCCAGATCTTACAAAGAGTCATGCTCTTCAGATGAAGAGAGCTGCATTGTGCTCTGTTGCTTTGTGTGCAGCTAATAAAGCCTAATAAACCCTTAATCATATGGCTGGGTACCAGACCAGTAGGTAACAGGGTCTATTCAAAAATTTGATTGATCTCCATTGTAGCTGGGGTGAAATGAAGCCGTTATCAGCAGCTTATTCAGCACAGAAACGGTGAATTGAAAGGCACCCGGTCTTTACGTGCAGAATTTACAATACATGCGTGTGTGGGCGTTTATGTTCAAGTGCAGATTGATACATATTGTTGATTATCATAGAATGAATGAGAACGGCAAGCGAAAGAGAGAACAGGCCTGAATTATCCCCCAGCCTGATCCTTTGACGCAGGCAGCTCAGCACAAGTGCTGTAATCCTCTCCTCTCCACGTCTAACGCTAACAAAGCATGTACACGACACTATGTTTCTCACGTCCCTCCCTCTACCTGGAATTACTGCACATCACTTACGCAACTAGCTTTTCCATGCAGTCACACCATTTTGGGCCTGTCTGTCTTACACAACACCTTCAATGCCACCAGGATCAAGCCCCAGTTTGTTTTTGTTCGTTTTTTTTTTTCACCCCTGACAGGATTACACGTTGTCTAGAGGTTAGCCAGGGTGCTCCTATTTTGGTCCCTGCTTGTGTCTCTGCCGACGAGACTCACTGTACAATCTTTTATTGACCTACTTAGAGCAACAAGCCTCCCTCGTCTGATTTCCCCCCCTCGTTCCTTTTAGTGGTCCTCTGTGTTGTGCGTGATAGATGTTGCATGCTCGGACGTCTATAAATACATTCAATATCCTCGCTCCCCACCCTGCGTATCTGGCTACTCGTGCCTGGTTTTCATTCCAGAATCAATGCATATCTATGTTTCCATCCTACTGGTTTCAGTCCTGATTCTATATTGCATGCTGTAGGGCGGCTATTGAGATTCAGATTGGGCCAATAGAAAGAGATAACAGCCATGCCATGCCTGTTTTATTTCAGTCGTACATACAGTTACACACACACCTCACAGCAGCCAGCCAACAGGCTTGTCTGTGTTATTACTAGTGATGGATGTGTGTTATCCAGAGCATGCCTCTGATGCATCAAGAAGCGCTGACCTGTCTATGTCAGACCTGGCTGGCCACAGGATTTATGGGCTTCATCTGGTTATGGTCTGCTGATGAAGCTGTGTGTGTGTGTGTGGGTAAAAGAGAGAGAAAGAGTGTGTAAGTACACATTTGATCAGCTGAATCACCAGCTTGCTGCTAAGTCCAGTCCACCTTGAACATCATAAAAATCTGATCTGACGCAAGCAGAAATCATTGCATAGACACCTGTGACTTCGATGCTAATCAATTTGTTCCCTTTAATGAAATTTTATCTGAAAACACTGTATTTAAACACAATTCCATCAGTGGCTGAGGCTGCATAGATTGCCTTGCCTCGTCTGAATACATTTGCATGAGGAAAAACTCATTTAGGGAAGCATTCCATCATGTTACTCGGAGTTTCAGCTTCACTGGCTCTCCCCGAATCTTTATTCAGTGAGATGATTGAAGGATGTATCCGTGTGTAAACTCGTTAAATGGCATCCATCAATTACAGTTTCTCCTCAGTGACTTAATGTGTTGATGATGAGGGAAGGAGAGAGCAAGCGGTGGAGACAGAAAAAAGCATATGAAGGACAAAAAGAGAAAAAAGCTTTGATTCAAGAAAGCTGACCGCTAAGCCGATTCCATTTGATTCACACCAGTGGTTTTGGCCTGATGGAAGACACCGCTGTGTGTGTGAGTGTGTGCTGGGAGGGGGCGGCACTACGCATCTCTGTGCATGCATTAGGTCAATACATGCAGATACAGAGAAAGAGAGATAAGTGCAGAATGAGAGATGTGATTGTGAGGGTCTATGCAACAACAATGTGTTGTGTCAGTGGGGTACTCCCAGGCTGTAATTAGGTCAGAGTGTGTCTTGTCTGTGAAACATTATTAGTTTCTAGATTCAAATACGATTAGGATCGCCCCCCCGCCATCTCATGCCATTATCAACACATGGCCATAAGAATCCCTCTGGCCTTGTTGCTGAATGTGGCTTTCTCTTTAACAATTAAATGAAACAAGGGGAGAACATACACACACATACATTCGAAGACATGACGCTTAGTCATTTCCACCACCCATAGCAGCTTTATGTGAAGAGATGAGCCCGTCTACAGGGACTCCATTGTCTGAAGTTGTGTGCTGCATTGAACTGCACACACTCCCCCAGATGCAGTAGCAGGTTTTCACTCTATTGCAGCACTCTCTCTGTCTGCTGAATTACAGCTAGCATCAGCAACTAAGTCTGAGAGCTACTGGCACACACACACACACACACGCGCACACACCCCTCCGACTGCCGCTAGAGATGGAAACGGTCTCCATAGCAACATTCCCCTCTCCCGTTCAGCGCTCCACCAGTAGCAGGTCCACAGAGGGCGTGGGGGGTACAAAACAACAAGCTCTCTCTCTTTCTCTCTCTCTGTATTACATTATTGTCACTGTTAAAGAGAGGGCTAGCCTCTGCTGTGGTGTGTGTGTATGTGTATATGTGTGTGTGTGTGTATGTGTGACAGACATTATGCTATGCCTTTTTAGCCTGGGGCTGTATAATAATTACAGTCACTATTAGCCTCTCCTAAATCCAGGCAGATGTATGTCTTTGAGGAGAAGAGGAAAAGCTACCTTAAGGGTAGGTGTCTGTTATTTACTTTTGGTGAAACTCTTGCCGAGACTCTGAGAAATGTTGACGACAGAGCCTAACTGGAGCAACTCTGTTTTATTGCTGTTACATTTTAGTTATCCTGTCGATACACTGCAAAGATTGCAAATTTAAAAAAAAGCATGCCACACATGCATAGACACATATCGGTTGCAAAAAGGGCTTGGTTTAAAGGTGTGTGACTGTGTTTTTTAATGAAGGAGCAGGAGAGTAGCTGAACAGCACGGGGTCTTGCAGTCAGGAGGAGAGAAGGTGAATGGCGTTATTAGTGTGGCAGCGGCGTCCTCTAAAAAGCAGGAGTGCAATTAAATGACACAGATTGGCTCACTTCAGTCAGACAAGGGGCTGAAATTGGTTGATATCATGCAGTGGCTCATCCAGCGGCTGCTCCTAACCCATATTTCACCAAAAGAGGGTATGTGTGCCAGGGAGTCCTCTGTGGGTTTGTCACGAGATTCCCCTTCCCTTCCTCTGACATGTTTTCTAGAAGTCACTCTTCCAGATCTCACTTAAATCTTTCTTTTTTTGTCTGACTGGTACCTTGATCGCTTTGTGCACGTCCACACTGACATTTTCTCCCTCTCTCTGCTCTGCTTCCTGTGTTGCAGCTGACATTATCTCAACGGTCGAGTTTAACTCATCGGGGGAGCTGTTGGCCACCGGGGATAAAGGAGGCAGAGTGGTTGTCTTCCAGAGGGAGCAGGAGGTAGGAAATGCCAACAATACAATGCTAATTATGCTGCCCTTCTGCTGAAAGGATTTGACAGCCTTGAAACATTAAAGTTAGATTGTTTGGTTTTCGGTAACTGGCAAGTAAAGAGATATATTTGAAAAGGAAAAGGGCAAACAACAAAAACCGCTTTGGTGCGGCTTGATTATGAAGGTTTCCAAAAATGGTAAATATTTCATGCTGAATTACAGTGAAACATGTGCAATATGTACGTCTTTACATTCCATGTAATGGAGTTGCAATAAAAATAGCATCTTGATTCAGTGTCATATACTATAGCTCCAATGGAGTGCTAAAACAAACTAATCAAATATATATACTATATGTAATGTTGTTGAACAGTGTGGAAACAATATTCAACATCCATGTTATCAGCGATGTGAAGCTGTACTTAGGCCAATTGGTCCTTTAAGCTTTTATGTAACTTTGAAGCTACTTAAGGGGAAATTTAAGGGGAAAATGTTGTCATTTACTCCAGCAATGATTTTTCTGGGATGTTGATATCTTGTCCAGGAATTAATTCTATAATAACGACATAACATATAATAAAATAAACGAACCAGTGTTTAATCTTCTAGAGGTAACAGCAAACAGGTCAGTCTCTCACTATGTTCTCTCCTTCTCTTGCAGAGTAAGAGCCAGCCCCAGCGTCGAGGAGAGTACAATGTTTACAGCACATTCCAGAGCCATGAGCCAGAGTTTGACTACCTGAAGAGTTTAGAGATTGAGGAAAAGATCAACAAGATCAAATGGCTTCCTCAACAGAATGCCGCCTACTTCCTGCTATCCACCAACGGTCAGTGAGTTAGGTGACCCTAACTGGTGCTGTACGAGCTACACATGGCAAAACAGTCAAAGAAACCATTAATCTGTCACGATGGTGTGTTTAAATGTGGGCAGAGTGCTGTTGCTACTCAATAACAGTGTCAACTAAAGGCATGATTCATTCCTCACTTTGCAGAATGGGCAGATATACAGCTGATGTAACAGGAGATGTTAATAACATCACATGGAACTGTCCTTTTGACTATTTGTGTGAGAGTAGTGGTGTTTCATTTGGCTGAGCAAGTGCCACTAGCACCAGATACGTTTCAGATTGAGCTTCATGCATGGCTGCCACAGCAGGAAGATGAACACACACACACACACACAAATCAAAGCATGTGCCACCACACACCATGTATGCACGCTAGCTCAGACAGACACACACATCAGCAGAGAGACGTCTTGCAGATTGTGGGCTTCATGCATGGCTGCTACAGAAGTGCTAGCGGTGGCTGGAGCAGATGGCGGCGGGTCCTGTGGCGATGGCCTCACTGCTCTGACACCAATATTCACAGCGGAAATTAAAAGGGAAAAAAAAACCCAACAACCTGACTGCTACCGCCATACCCCTCCACTAGACCGAGAAGATGAGATGTAACTGGTGTTTGTGTGAGGCAGAATTGAAAAGTGCCCAGATGGCTTTTTCAGGGGGAGCGCATACTGCAGCCGGGAAATGTAGTCAACTTGTAGATTGATATCAGTGACATCAGAATGTTCACAGGAACCGCCATTCATCATTCTCGCTGGCTTCTGCCCAGCTACATGCCAGATTGGCTGCCCAACCCCCCGCATCCATCTTGTATCAGAGATTCGCTGTAGTGTGCCATGATCTAACTGTATTTTCGTGTGTCTGTGTGTGTTTGTGTGATGTATCCATCCCAGACAAGACAGTGAAGCTGTGGAAAATCAGTGAGAGAGACAAGCGTCCAGAGGGCTACAATCTGAAGGATGAGGACGGAAGGATCAGAAACCCATCAACCATCACCTCACTACGGGTAAGAGGTCATGCAAAACTATCAAGGTCTGACACCAGCCATAATGTCACATGGAGTCAGGTAAACAGTCCTATGTCTTGTCTTGTTCGTGTGTTCAAATTTTATTGCTTGGCTCAGAGTCAAATGGTAGGTTATGACCTGAAGAAAATTTCCCAGGCCTCTTTTAGAGAGGGAGACAGAAAATGGAATCATAATGTGTTAATTTACTAGACATCTGAAATATGACAACTGTACTATTTCCATAAATGTTGTAATAAAGTTGAATAATTTGACAAAAAAAAAGTGGACCATGAACTACAGTGCTGTGAAAGTTTTAAAGGTCCCAATACTGATATTAAATTCAAGAGCTCAACTGATATCTTGATTCTAAGTCTATGACACACTGTAGAAAACAATCAGCTATTGATATTTATTATTTAACTAGAACAATAATCTAAATAATTTCACATGCATAAAATATACTGAATGTCATCACCTATTTATTATCTATCTTTTGTCTTATTATTCATGATAAAAGAGAAGATTGTCAGTGACATTGTACGATTCTAATAACCAAACACATACACTTGGAAATACAAATATTTGCTTTCTTGCTGAGAGATTCATAAAACTCTCATGTTCACACAGTAGGTATGATATATATGAAACTAGAGCGAATAGCACATACAGAGACGGGCTCGCTGTTTGCTCTAGTTTGCAGTCTTTATGATCAACTAAGTTCATCCACTGCTGCCAGTAGCTTCATGTTGTACAGACAAATATAAAAGTGATATCAATCTTCTCATTTAACTCTTGGCAAGAAAGCAAATAAGCATATTTCTCAAAATCTAGTCCTTCAAAGGCAATCGAGCCGTTCAAAAAAATGACAACAGCAGACATTTTGACTGGATCATATGACACAGAAACTGAAGCAACTAAATGAAATTCAGCCATGATCGATTTTACAATTAGCACCTGTGCTTTTTCCACTGTGACACGTCAAATTTTTTTCTGTGAAAAAGATCTAACCTCAGTTTGCACATTCACATTGAGCAGTCTGGAGTCTCAGTAAGTACAGCTCAGTTAATCTGATTAAAACAAAATTTAGCATTCAGCCATTATGCTATGACAGCCATTAATCCTCCATAACCACATACTGTATATCTGCACTGTATCTGTCAAAGTGGATGCAGTTTCCCTTTTAAAATACCTGCTGAATATATACTGACGGTCAGTACTTATAAATGACTCCCTGACACACAATTGTTTGACAATTTTGAACTCACACTGGCAGAAGAAAGTGAGAATGAGTGATCAATATGTGCACTGAGGTGAAGACCATGAAGGGATCATCCTCTCTGCCCCCCCAGTTCTTATCACTCCACTACCTCTTTAATTTTCACACAAAGCAGGCAGGCACATAGGACAGTGTGTGTGTGTGTGTGTGTGTGTGTGTCTGCCATAGTAGATTAGTGCTGTGTTCAGCGTGTCTGTCCCTCTTTGTCTGGCTGGCCAGGGGATCATAGCAACCTGGAGGACAGGCCAGGACTGTGGCAATCCTGTTTAGAGGCTGTGAATTCTGTGCAGGAGGAGAAAGCAGAGGAGGAAAGGGACAAGCTTTGGAAATGAGTCCAAAACGTAGCCCAAAAAAAAAAGAAGATTAAAACAATAACTAGACTTCATTATGTCATGTAAAGTCTATCATTCAGTGACTCTATGAAACACACATTTTTCTGTTTTATCTGAGTGCAATGCACTGCTTTAAAATTTTTAAATTCTGCGTTGTGCAAAGATTTCTAAGCCTATTTGCTTTTTAAAGAAGAAATATCTCAATTTAAAGTAATCCATCTAATAGGTCATTTTGAGCAAGCTGAACAGTGTAACTGTCAGTGTTGGGGGTTATGGGTTAATATGGTCCGTGTCTCTCTGGACAGCCAGTGAAAGACATGGAAATGAAGTGACACCCATGGAGATACAGCAGCCTGCTGGGCTGCCATGTCTCTCTGTCAGTGCCAGCAACGGACGAGAGAAAAAGGGAAGAAGCAGTCGATTTGTTCTCCTCTCTCCCTCCCCTCCCTTCTCTCTTTGTCTGGGTTTTATCTGGCCAACGGGGGGCTGCATGCAGACTGGTGCTGGGTGTCTTTGAAGCCTGAGCAGCACTGTGCAACTGTGTGTGTATATGTGTGTATGCGTATGTGCGTGAGTGAGCTTGTCTTAATTCGGCAGAGTTCAGTTATCATTCCTCAGCAGGGCCTATGCGATGCCCTCGGGCCATCTTTCTTTCCACCTCCTTTGCTTTCTTTTCTCTCTTTCGCTCACAAACAAGAGAACAGGGGTGACTTCTTCAGCACTCACATGAGAGAGAGAGAGAGAGCGAGCGAGAGAGAGATAGAGGGAGGTGTGATCACCGAGTAGCCATGTAGCAAACAGATATGCACAGTCTGATTGAACCGGCTCATCAAACAGCCCCGGAGCCCCTCTGTCGCTGTCTCTGTTTCATTAAGATTTGTGGAGTAAATGTCATATAAATCCCTGGAGTCATCTAGTTGTGGTTTACACACACATGCATCACATTCACACACACACAAGATAGTCCTGTACATTCACGCAAACACAGATGATTATCTAAGAAGGCCTCCAGGAAACCAGCATCAAAATGCACAAAATATTGAATCAGGGTTATGAAGCACATGAAAATCTTCAAGATGAATCTTTTTTCTTGCACATTTTTTGTGTTTCTTCTTTTCCCCTCCTTAACTTACCTTTCTTCACCAATAGGTGCCAGTGCTGCAGCCTATGGACTTGATGGTCGAGGCAACAGCCAGGCGTGTATTCAGCAATGCCCACACCTACCACATCAACTCCATCTCTGTCAACTCCGACCTTCAGACGTTCATCTCCACTGACGACCTCAGGGTGAACCTGTGGAACCTGGAGATCACAGACCGTAGCTTCAGTATCCTCTTACTCTGGTCTTGTTTTTTTCTCTTATTCACCCCTGTTAACCTGTTACAGTTCTCAGAGCTAAAATTAACAGTAGCGATTTGTCGGAGTTTTGGCCTTCACAGTGTTAAACTGTCTAATGTCATCAGTAGCTGTCTGAAAGTTGTTCCTTAGTGCCCGTCTCTCAGACATTGTTGACATCAAGCCAGCCAACATGGAGGAGCTGACGGAGGTGATCACCTCAGCAGAGTTTCATCCCCAGCAGTGTCACACCTTTGCCTACAGCAGCAGCAAGGGCTCGATACGCCTGTGTGACATGAGACAGGCAGCGCTCTGTGACAAACACTGCAAATGTGAGTACCAGGAGAGTGCATCATGGGGAAAACTCAACAGTCAACACTTATCTTGTAGACTCTGTTTTCTGTGATGCCTTTTGTTCCATTATGTTAGCTATTATTTTTATTCTATGGTGCCTCATCGTGTCCCATTTCCCAAAGCATTGGAACAGCCAGACAAAAGCTCTAAAACTCAAGTGTGGGCATGATTATTACTATTCTTTTTACTGTTTTTTCATTAATTTAACTGTTTTGAAAAATATTATATATTATATAAACTTTCTGTACATTTGATGTCCCTATATATAAACACTGCTTTAGTCTTCTCTCCAGAAAGTTTCTGCATAAAATTGGCCTTGCTGGGATAAAAAGTTTCACTGTATTGAATTGAATGGAAACACTGCTTTTTATTTTTCTATTGTAATGGGGGTTTTTTTTACCCTTCAAAACATTCAAATTAAGATGCTTAGTTTTTAAAACATTAGACCCTGTCTTAAGTAACCCACTGTGTGTAATTGGAGAATGTAAACTCAGTGTAGCTGAGTAGTAGTTTTGTCCAAGTCCAATTAGCTTAAACCAAATGGGGTGGAGAAGAGTGTGCTGCAGGTTAATAATTTAAATGTATACACATATGACAACATCAGAACATTTGAATTAGAGAACTGGGGAAAAGAAAGCAATATATACATATACAGAGCATGCAACATGGAGGTAAATTCACACTTAATGTTACTGCTTCGGCTCCACCTTTGCGTGTCCAAGACATGTGGTTTCCCATCAATAACCCATCAATAATTCTCCCAGCGTGTTTCAAACAATGAATGGCCTTTTCTGAAGCTTAACATCACATGCATACACTTTGGTCGAATGAATAATGAATACATTGACATTTTGGCTGGGAAATCAATGGCTTAAGAGCAATCGCATTAGTCCCTCATGGACACACCTTGTTGTTCAATAATGTCAGTCATTTCCTCAGACATATTGATGTGTTCACTGGACCATGGCCTAACACGGCCTGTTGAATTTCACATGTGCATTTATTCAAGGGCTAAATAAGGAGAAATGTTTGGATTTTGGAGTAAGTTTTAAACTGTGGTGTTTACAGCCGCCCTGTGATTGTTTGATATTGACATGTGCGTGCCATTACTTGACAGGTGCTTGCAGTGCACACACACACACACACACAGAGGCGGGCAGGTGTTTTTGTTAGCCTCAGGACAGTCTACCGACCTACTGTCTCACCGCATGATCGCGTATGGCTCAGAGCGATGCATAATGCCCTCCCTCCCACGCATACACACAGCTCCTCCTTCCCTTGAGACACACACACACACACACACACACACACACACACACACACACACACACACACACACACACACACAAAACTTTCCTGATCCTTCTACATAAACTACACAATCCCACAACCATACTACCTGTAAATCTGGGAGGCTGCTAGTATCAATCAGCGTTAGACTGAGGATGGATAGATGGATGGATGGAGGGATAGGGGACGATTGCCAAAACGCTGAGCCCCAGGACAGAGAGAGGGGGACCAAACAGCCCCCATGCTGACTCCCCAGGGACCCTATTATACACCAGGAGGGAGGGCAGGGATGCACTCACATGCATATATACATGCACACATTGCTCACACCCACTCATACACAAACACTCATTCACTGACACACACACAAATCCAGCGGGGCTCAAATGGGCCCAGCACTTTGACATTGATTTGTTTTTCTTATCCCTTCCTCATCCCCCCATTTTTTCATCTCTTGCGCCGCATCCCTTGTTAGACTCCCCATTGGCACATCACAGAGCTATTCTCCAGGCCTCAGCTGAGGGGGAGGGCGGGGAGGGTAGAGGGAGGGGGGAGAGCGGTGGGGGCATATTTGGAGAGCTGGAGAGGAGAGAGGGGAGGAAGGGTGGGAGGAAAAGAGGAGGAGGAACAATAACTTGACAGCTAACGATGGAATGCCTGGCTCTTATCCCCAGCGTGCTGGCCTGCACACAGATCAGCAGCTGCCAGAATCAATATGAATCATAACCAATATTTACCCAGCATGCTGACCCACGACTGCCTCCCTAAACACACACAGAAATAATACTGTGAAGAGATGCAGCTGCTGCAGCAAACCCCGCATCCAGGCATTGTTTTGGCTGTTATCATTTACTAATGACGGCCCCCGCCAACCTAAACAAAATCTGCTTTGTTTTTCCTCGCCGTGAATGATTAAAAGACTTGCGGGTGGAAAGAAAATCTCTTTTAAGCAGCGACCTCCTACAGTGTAAAATGTGTTCGCTCTGTCAGAAGATAACTGCTTGTTCTTTCTCTCTCGAAGACTTTGAGGAGCCAGAGGATCCCTCCACTCGCTCCTTTTTCTCTGAAATCATCTCATCCATCTCTGACGTGAAGTTCAGCCACAACGGGCGCTACCTGATGACAAGGGACTACCTCACTGTCAAGGTGTGGGACCTTCAAATGGAGAACAAACCACTAGAGACATACCAGGTGAGCTCTTGTCATGCTTTTATGAGCCTTCAGGACAGTTTGAAGGCTGGAGAGACAATTCACAGCTGGTGGGGTTAGCAAATAACAGTTAGCCTGGGATCAAATCAAAACGTATTGATTTTTGTCTAATCACTCAACGTAATCCTGTTTCACTGTCACCCTGCCAATCTGTAACCATGTCATCTTTCGCTATTTCCCCGGGAGGGCTTATTGAGTCGACTGTCCGTAAAAAGACAGATAGTGGCGGTGCTGATGCAACCTGAAGGGCAAAACCTCCCACTGTGTGGTCACAGAGGTCAGATCCACACTGTGTGATCAGAGGGAAGCCATCTTAGGGCAGGTCATGATTGATAAGGCCATCAGCTGGGCTCAAGGGATTCTCTGTCCAATTCCAGCTCCGCCTCCACCTGCTACCTAGCATCTTAGCCTAGGTCACAAGGTCTGAGGGATTATTGAAAGTAGAGCATATGGCAGTGCAGCTTACGGTTGTATGGCAATGTGACGAACTTTAGATGCTGGAAAAGTGTGACAGTAATCCACCGACTAGCTCACACATTCATGCTTTTATTTGTTTTTCAGGTTCATGACTATTTACGAGGCAAACTTTGTTCTCTGTATGAGAATGACTGCATCTTCGACAAGTTTGAGTGCGTCTGGAACGGATCAGACAGGTGAAATTTATGTCTTATTCATCTATCCATGCATCTATATATCTATCCATCTCGATAACCCCCAGCTCTTCCCTGCTCCTCCTCAGTGTCATAATGACCGGCTCCTATAACAACTTTTTCCGAATGTTTGACCGGAACACCAAACGTGACGTCACACTGGAAGCATCCAGAGAGAACAGCAAACCCAGAGCCATCCTCAAACCTCGCAAGGTACAGCACTGCTTATCAATACAAGCGAGCTGATATCTTGACAAAAAAAAGAACATTGCTTTTTAATATTGCACTCTCATATCTTAATGGATCTTCATCCCTTCTGTTGTCCCCCAGGTGTGTGTAGGTGGGAAGCGTCGTAAGGATGAGATCAGTGTGGACAGCTTGGACTTCAGCAAGAAGATCCTTCACACTACGTGGCACCCACATGAGAACATCATTGCTGTAGCGGCCACCAACAACCTCTACATTTTCCAAGACAAGGTCAACTAAAGGGCAATCTGCCCCTACTGACCCCTGCCCCCACACATGAGGGGCTGGGTTGGAGAAAGAGAGAGATGAAGCCCTTATCTTCATCCTTCTCCTCCTCTCCATATGTCTTGTTGCTGCCGGTCTTGAATTTCGCCGCTCTGCTGAGGAAGTGCAGAGATGAGTATCCGGTGTGAATTTTGGGATGCAGGGAAAATGATACAACCTGGAAACAACTTGAGGAAACACATTCCTCGAAAACCAAGAATGGACTTTCATTCTTCAATCTGACTTCTAATTTAATTTATTTAGCCATGCGGACACCTGGAGAAGTGAATCCTGTGCATTTATGCAACAAGAGGATTGCTGCATGAATGACATGATGTAGCAGCCCTCTGCGCCCTGAAGAAAGGGGTTGGATGTGGACACACTGAACATCAAGTAGAGCACACAGACAGAAACCTAGCTTACATGATGGTGGCTCATTGTCATGTAGCAACAGTGCCCCCTCTCTTTCAATTTGCTCATGCTACAGTGCATGTGATCAACCCTGCGGCCTCCAACTGAGGAAAAGTTTTGGACAGTGCGACCTGCTGCAGAGATCCAACAAAAGAGGAAGAGACTGTTAATCTCTGACCCCAGAAACTGAGAGTCTTCTCTGCCTGTGACACAACATGGTCAATCTTTCTAGTACCAATTCTGTGTCTCCCTGCTGAGACTGCTGTAGTCTGTAATGTGAATGAAGCCCTCCCAGGCTGTGTCAATGGTTTTATTTAATGCTGTTGTTTTATTGAGTCCTTCTCTCGGTCAATGAGTCTGTTTAGAAGCTGTGGTGCCTTCTTTTGGTATGTGGGGGTTTGATGTAGTGGGAGTGGGAGGGGGGAGGGGACTGAGTACAAGGCAGGAGTGAGAATGTTTCAAATGAAATGTTAACTTAGGAAATTTTTTCTGTTGTTTTTTTTTCTCTTTCTCTATAAACAAAAACAAAAAAAGCTCCACTGAGGTCCCAAGTGGAAAAAGTGCTTGAAGCGATGTAGTCAGAGTTACATTATAGCACCGGCTACATGCTTGTGAGTTCAGGGGAGGACGCTGTGATATGTACAAAGTAATTGTTGCTCTTATCACATTGCAGTCAGTCTGATGTCATCAGTTTGCAAGAGACACGACAAAGCCACATTTTTGTTTAGCAAAATTCCTGTTTGAAGAAAAAAAAACTGAACTCCTTTCTACATTTTTACCTTATTTGCATAGTACTGAAAATGATCTGTAGATGGTAGAGGCGTAAACTTTTCGTGTCGAATTACTGAACTTAAACTCAAGACTTCTTGACATAACATAATGCTAGCGTAGCTCTTTTTGCATGCGTTGGATCTGATTCTGATGACACTGACAGCCTGCACATAGATATTTGAACTTCTACAGATCATCTGAGGCACTATGCAAGTAAAATACTTTGCTTTCCGCAGAAATAGACAGTTTAGTTTTTCAAATGTTTGATTTGAGATTGAGATTGCCTGTCCATGTTCCTCCTCTTGCTGAAGATGGTTAATGTGGAACAACAGCAGGTCGTATTTCAGCACTCGGATCAGATTAGATCAGTTTCGAGATTCTCACTTGTCTCAAATTTGTTTAAAGAGCCAACTCCCATAAAGAAAAGCAGTGAAAGGTCTAAATGAACTCTGTGAAATCAGGGAATTATTAAGTGTGATTCCTTTAAACAGTAATGTCTTCTAAACAACCTCCTTTGTGACACTAATTGAAACAAAAAAAACTTTTTTAGCTCAGAATGTATTGAAATGCAATTAATTACCATGCAGTCTTTATGCTTACTGGACTTTCTTTGAATAAAAAAGAATAAAGATGTGCAAGTTCAAAGCCTGCATTGTTGGACCTCCTCTGTGACTCTAATTCAAGTTAAATCAAATGATTCGTGGCTTATGTTCATTGCTGCTTGTGGTGCGAGGACGCCCTCTAGTGGATGAAGAGTAAAACACAAAACGGCTGTCTAGCAAGAAAATGGGTGGGACGAAACATGATTTTCATCAACTGGACACAGTTGGTGGTTGATTTCAAATTACTTGCTATTGTTACCATTCTTAATTTCTTTCTTTTTCAATTGTTCATGTTTATTCACATTATTATAATGAACTATTATGTATAACTACAGCTTCCAAATGAAAATTGCTTAAGCCTCCTCTAACAGCTCATACAACAAATTACAAGATCTGTCTGGATTGCTGGTGGCCGCTTCAGATGATATCTATCATGTTTCTTTGTAACACATTTAAAATACCTTTGCTATAATACCACTGAATCTTGAAGAGTTATTGTACTGTTTAGTGTCCCTAACAAAACCGCACTGTAATGACGACTAAGTCACAAACATTAACAAAATTAAAATCCAATACATTCATCTGTCATACTGTGCACATTATACAGTTTTTCTAATTGGCCCCATGAGGCTGTAGTCGACGCACATTTTGTCAGCTGGGGAGAGCAGCTGTCAATCAAAAAGCATCTTTATAACCAGCTGCAGAAGCTGAATCATTGTGTCTCAGGATAAACCCAGGGACAGACAGGAGCTCCACTGTGATCATTGATCGTCAATCGATACCTTCTCTGATGCCATTATTCTAACAGGTTTAAATTAGGAGTAGCTTCATTTTTAGATATATTAAATCTCTTGTTTGAGCACTTCAATTTTTGGAAATCTTCGACTCAGAACCTTTTCTTCTCCTGGCTGCTTTGACTTTTCCTATCTTTTATTTTTGAAAAAGATGGATAAGTTCAGTGGGAACAATGTGACAGTGGTCAACAACTCCATAGACAAGTGGTCATTTAATGAACGCGGCTCGTACCAACACCTGGACCATGGGGAGCTGAGGGTCCTTGTGCCGGCTATTCTGGGAGTCATCTGTGTCTTGGGGGTGGCTTGTAATCTCACTGCGATGGTCTTCTTGTTCTCCAACGCTCACAGGGGTAAACTATCTCTCATCAACTCCCTCATCTTCAACCTCATGTTTGCCGATGGACTGGTGCTGGCGTTTACAGTGCCTTTCAGGGCTGCCGCCTACTCCAGAGCGAGCTGGAATCTGGGCTGGGTGGTCTGCAAGACGGCCGACTGGTTCTTCCAGTCCTGCATGGCAGCGAAGAGCTTCACAGTGGCTGTCATGGCCAAAGCATGCTACCGCTATGTGTCCAACCCCACCAAGCAGGTGAGCATCCACCTGGGGTCCATCCTGGTGGTGTTCTTCTTCATCTGGCTGTCCGCCTGCTCTGTCACCATCCCTCACTGGCTGTTTACTAGGCTTCAGAGAGAGATCCGTGGGCTGGTGTGTGTGCTGGCAGTTCCTCCTGAAGCCAGGGATTTCATGTCTGTGTACGTCAAGGCATACCCCCTGGGGGTCTACTGTGCGCCTCTTAGCTTTGCCCTGATGTATTTCTGGAAGGCTTACGGCCAGTGCCAGCGTCGCTCCAGTAAGACTCAGAACCTGCGCACACAGATCAGATCCAGGAAGCTCACCTTGATGCTGTTTAGCCTGACGGTGGCCATGGCGATTCTCTGGCTTCCACAGTGGGTGGTGTGGGTTTGGGAGCGTCACATAGCAGAGAAGGAAATTGAAGGAGCTCAGCCCCTCGTCTCCTCTCTTCCTCTTCTTCTAACCCTCTCTGCTCAGCTGCTCACTTTCTCTATGTCCCTGGTGAACCCTCTCATCGTCCTCTCCCTCTCCGAGGAGTTCAGAGAGGGCTACAGGGGGCTGTGGAGACGCCTCACCCTGCGCAAACAACCTCCTCCAAAGCCAAAACCCGGACCTCACAACCCTACAGCTCCGCAGTCGCCTTGCCCCAGACCAGAGACTTCGGGCCAGCTGCAGGGGGAGAGGAGCCTTCGATCAAGCTCCAGCCAGGGTCCCAGCAGAGAGACTCAGCCCCAGCTGCAGCAAGGAGGAGGAGGGAGAGACGTAGACACGGTGAGCCTCAAAGATGGGATTGTCTTGCCTGATGTGGAGCAGTTCTGGCACGAGAGGGAGACTGGATCGCAAACAGAGGAAAATGATCCTGTGCCGTGGGAGCACCAGAGCAAAGAGGGGAAAAAATAACAACCACCTCCTAGCTGATCTTATACATCATCTTCAATACAGTCCTCAGACAGCAGCAGCTTCATCAACAGACCTCAGCTGAATGGACTCTGAGTGTTGCCTGTAAATCATTTGTATTCTGTCAACTGTGTTTATGATATTATTCAAAGGTAAGAAGTACAAACAATGTGGACTACAAGTGTGAACTATGAATAGAGCAGTGTTGTCTGTATACATGATAATACTTGCAAAATGTTGTCTTTTTGTTGTTTAACGAAGAAGAACTAGATTATAATGTTGTGTAAGATGACTTTTGGTGGCTGTAAATTCAAAATTATGACAATGTAAATTCAGTACACAGTAGATTTATATTTGTATATTTTCAGTATACCATATGGTGAATGAACATTGTAGGTTTTCTGGAATTTTGGTTATAATACTGCTCAGTCGTAAAAAACACTAATCAAAGTTTTTAAATGACTGATTGTCTGGAATTTTAATTTGACATCTTAATTGGAAGTAGATGTTAATACTGTAAATGTATTTGTATTTGCAATTAGTAGGTGCAATCATTGTTTGTAAATCCCCCTTGGATAGTAGCGAAGTTGAAGTATTACCTTTTGCTGTGAGAAAGAGTATTATTATTATTTCTTATGAATAACTGTGCATCAGAATGACCAGTGTTTACAATAAAGACAAATCTAAAAATGTAGTCTCTGTGTGATACTGATCACATAACAGCAGTAAAGTTGTTAATGTGTGTATCTGTTTTCAGTTCAGTCAGCAATTGGTTAAATCAATGACACACACAGACAACTGTACAGAGTCTTAATTAGATGGATCAGACATCAGCGGATGATCTCCTGTCGACATCAAGTCATTAAATATATTTTCATAAGGGCATCCATTAGAATTGCCAAGGGTTCTAATTAGAGGTAAAGAGCTTTCGTCTGAACTCAGATGGAGTCATTTCAGTGGACTCACCTCTGTGGGAGTCTCATAAGGAATTCTCTCTTCATTGATCTGAATACACTTGATAGGTCAAAACCTCACAGTTAAAGGGACACACAATATTAGGAAACATTGCCTGAGCTGATCTGTGATCGATTAGTCTGTGTGTGATATAACAGCAACTCGGCTGTGTTGAACATCCAAACCATAAGAAAATAATACTACACTCTAATGAACGACCAACATATAATGCTGGCATAATAAAATCTGTTAAAAATGAAAAGAGAGCAGAAAGACATTTAAGATTTGGAGACTTTCCATGGTTAACTTACACCTTTTATTGCCCCCCCATGACATTTTCCTCTCATTAATCATTTATGTTGACCTTTTATTGCCAGAGGCAAGTACCTCAATCAGAGCAACACTTAACTATGTAACGCACCAGCAGTCCCTCAGGAAGTGACCTGGCCATAAATACTGAAGGCAAAAAGCGCTGCACTCGCTGTTGGACTGAAATTTTAACCACCACTATATAAATACAGAAATGATTAAAGGTTATTGTACAGCAATAACACTAACTGTAACATTAACGGTAGTTGTCACACCATCTTTAAATACACTATGTGACGACCATTTGCAGCCGCAACTGTTTGACACCTCTGGCTCTGGCATTCACTCTGTTAAATGAGGCAGTAAATCTGTAGTTCAGGGATTTTATCCAATTTCAGCAGAAAGCCCTGAAGCTGCTAATCACTGACAGACAACTGGTGCAATCCAGGCAAGCCCATACTTAAGACATACTGAATTTAAAGCCCCTACATGACTATGGTATACCAGGCCAGGTGTTTTTACCTATTCTGCCTGATAAGGCCGGCATTGTGTGAGTAAGCACTTGACTGACATCTACTTTGCTCACTTTATATCATCACACAGCACCTTGCAGGCCTTCCAGCATAAAGTGTGTCCCAATTCTATGCTACTACTACAGTATAAACTGCATATTTATTTATACTTAATCAAACATAAACATTCTGTACATAATACTCTATTTTTTACAACAAAACAAAAAAATATCAAAGTTTACCACTTTACAATAACAAGAAATGATGCCATATTTGTGCCAATGGATCTAATTCTTATTTTTTTCAAGATCTTTTTGTTTCTTGCCAACACAGTTAATTTAGTTTATTTTTGTGCAGCTGTGAGGAGCTCATCCATTCCCTCCTTATGCTGCAACATGGGACAATTAAGTGCATCATGAACACGATTAAAAAATAAGCCATCTGAATTCTGACTATTATAAGATTTATTTTTAATGTTGACCTAAGCTAACACCCATGGTACACCAGCCCAGGTTTCTTCACTTACGAAGTCTGATTAGGTATTGACCGCCTGACTGACCTCTCTCACACTCCTGTTAGTTCTGTTGGAGGTAAAGGCCAGGCTACTACATACACTTTTCACACTGGATGTGTCTGAAATCCCTCAATCACTCATTCATTATTTCCTCCATAATTATAAATGAATGCATAATTGACTATGCATTAATAAGCACTCAACATGGTGCCATAATATAATGTCATATAACTATATCCAGCAAAGGCAAAACTATGGACACAACACTTGTAGTTCTATGATGTGATCTTTCGACAACACAATAAAATGCATACATCTTACTCAGACAACCAAAAACAACTGGGGCATTTGTGGAAAGTAAACTGTAAATAGGGATTGATTTCAGACACTTTCATTGTGTAGTTTGGTCAGCTCATATTATTCTCAGCATAGCTCTGTCCACATACAACCTAAGTGTAATCAGCCAAATAATTGCAAACATCTGTGCAAGTGACTCAGCATTTTTCCTGCTGGACCTCATTAGGTCAAAGTGCAACTATTGACCTTCTGCACTAGTCTCATTTCACAAGTTCTGCTGTTCCCTACAGAGTTTAAAACAACTTACTAAAAATGTATAATGGATAATGATAACTACTAGTCTTTCCAGAAAGTTTTTTAAGTTTCTTAATATTGTTTCAGTATGTATATTTTGATTCTTTTATTCTTTAACCCCCTGGAAGAAGTAACAGCTAAACACAGTGCTGCTAAGGTGAATCATCACTGTTGTATGAGCCAGTGTTTTCCATTATTTGTCACAGTTAAACAGCATGGCCAAGAAAAACCTTGTTAAAAAATGTTAAGTGATAATGAAGATACTGATAATGGAGTTCAGGTTAAAAAGTCGGAGAAAGCTGGGATTGTCTGATTGATTGAGAATAAATTCGTGAAAAATAGGAGTGTGATAATCAACGTTACAAGTGGAAAAACAACTCAGGCTTAATTGGGTCATTACACAAGGCAGGGGAGCTTTCAGCAGGTGAGATCCTCTCTTTACTGCCCTCCCGGCTGCGCCCCCGCCTCCTGCTGTGAGGGGAGGCGGGGGTGTCACCCCTGCGCTTTATCCCTCAGCCAATCATCATCTCTAATAAATGAAACTCCTCAGGAAGTGACATGCTAGCTAACACTAATTATGCTCAGCAGGAGAGGCTGCAATTAAGCCACATGCTAAAACCTTTGCCTGCCAATGTCACGTCTCCCCCTGAGTCACAGTTACCTTTGCCTCCCTTTGGTCCCATGGAAGATCACCTGGCTCCTCAGTCCGCAGAGTCGACCAGGGAGTGTGTGTGTGTGCGCGGTTGTGTGTGTTGGAGGAAGGTTGGTTCAGGGGGTCTGGCCTTGGTATTTAGCAGTCTTTTGATTAGAATAAATCAGATAGCTTTCATCTCAGTGAAGGATGTGGAGATATAAAGGGCAGGCACCTTTCAGCATTTCCAGCCGTGCTTAAAAGGGGGTGTCATTTAAAACCTATACACTATCGATTTTTAAGTGTTTAAGTGTGTGTTTGAATGGCAGAGGGACAGGTATTGACATTAAAGGCCTCCTCTAGTAGCAAAACAGCCATAACAACAAGTGTCCACATAGGAATGTGAATGTACTTGTTTTATAATATGGCATAAATCAATTAATATACATAAGAGTAGATAGCCTCTTACCAAGATCATCAATACATTATCAATAAATTATATCAATAATAAAAGGATAAAATGACTTCATGTAGTGTGAAAGGTGTTGCTTGTTGCTACTGGTAAACCTACTGAGAATCATTACTCAAATCTGCAGTTCCCCTCAGGTGTACAGAGCATTTTAGTGTCTTTCAGCTTATTGTTTTGGCTTTTGGGTCAACAGATATACTACTTTTGTTCTTGCAGCTCTCATCAGGTCATTTTCAGGAAGAGGTGATTTCAGTGAAACAGCTGTGGTAAACGCTACACTACCTAGTGTCATGTCCAAGTCTGTTTGCCTGTTGAACAGTGTTCCCTTTCTGTTAGCATTGTGTGTGAAACCTCCGCAGGTGGGGTTAAGTTATAGTTAGGCATAGCAGAGATAAGTGGTCAGGGTTATGAATAAAGTTTGGTGCAGGTTAAATTAAAGGGAAACACATATCAACAGGTAAATAGAATTCAACACTGGCCCCGAACAGCAGACAGGAGTTAGTGCTAATTAGCAGTGAACAGTGAACAGTTGGTCGGAAACCATAACAGAACTAAAAATAAGTGAATGACGAACTTACATTCTTCAGGTGGCCAAAAACAGGACTTCAAACGAAGGCCAATGTCGCTCCATTCCTGCTTTATGTGCTAACACGCCAATTTTTTGCTAACACGTT
The DNA here is from genome assembly GCA_037975185.1 of Centropyge bicolor. Lineage (NCBI taxonomy): Eukaryota > Metazoa > Chordata > Actinopteri > Pomacanthidae > Centropyge > Centropyge bicolor. The sequence continues at coordinate 4,170,669 of JBBMOC010000002.1, forward strand.
CGCCATATTAACTTTTTCTAATGGGATGTGTCAGTGGTGTGTTTCCAGGTTAATGCGCTGCCCCCTAGTGACCAAAATATGAACTCTATTTAACTACAATGTCCATCTTTTCTACAAAGTTTATCCACATTAACCAGGTGTGGGAAAAAGCATCTTTAGGATTCCAGTAGATGTTCCTGAATAATTGTCAACCTATTGGTGTGGGTGAAAACATTGCAAATTCCACAAATTTGTGCAGTTCTATGACAGGACATAGGACATAGCGCATGGATATATATTTTTTTCTCAATGTATATATATTTTACAAAAAAGCATGTTGTCCTCTTAAAGACAAGTTAAACCTTCCTGCAGGTCTGTGTCAGATCAGATCCTTTAGCTGTATAGGATTTAGCAGAAGTAAACATACTGTATCTCTGAAATATTTTCTCCAACTATGTTCAGTATTACCCTGAATCTTGCAGTACCTATGTGCAGGTATTGAACACTTCCAATGATATTCATTCAGTAAGTCACTACTGAGCATGCTCTTGAATCCTAGTGTGAACAAGATCACAAAACACAACCAGTTAAAATGTGTAGCATTATATTTTTATTTTTTCCATGTGTTTATTTGAATTCCAGTTGAAGACACTGTGTTGCAGTGTCTGGGTTTGCATAGGTCTGGTAAGGAGGTAAATCATGGCAGCTGACAGGCTGTAATTCCTTCTTACAGATAAAACCAGGTCATCCCCCAAACCGTCAAATGGACCAGGATTTTTAACAGTACCTTACAGTGATGCCACAGTTATCACTGTTACATAACTTGAAGTCACATAACAAAGTCCTCTCAGACAGAAGAGTAACATTATAACATACTGGTCATGAGGGAACTCCCACTGAGCAGACATGCAAAATTATTCAAATTTATGGTGCAATTTTGAGATGTCTAACTGATACATTTGATTCATTTTGTTGATAATTTGAAATGATTTGAACTGTTGCCCTGGACAAAGACAAGTCCATCACTGATTGTCAGTGACAGAACTATGAATTGAAAATGTGGGTTTGAATGTTCACTTCAAACCTTTTTGGTGTTAAATACTCACCTCCTGAAGGCTTGAGGAGTGACTTTTTCGAGTTGGTACTTTGTGGAAGGGTGCTTTAACAACCACCTTTAATGCCATCATGGGGCGAGTATTTGACACTAGTGCTCAAAGTGCAACACAAGAACAATAAAATATAAAAACATTAAACAAAACTAATGCAACTAAAAACTCCCTAAAACTTCCTGCTACATATCAGACATCTGTCTCTTGTCATAAGCATATACTTACAGCATGCATGAAGGGCTTTCACTGATCCCCATCAGTCCAGTTAAAATCCCATTCTTATTAACACATAAGAAGCGAAAGCACTTCCATATTGGCATCTTTTCTTAATATAAGATATCCCTTTACAGCTGATGCTCTTTAAGAGACACCACATTTAGTACATAGGCTACATTGTAAACATTCATTTTTCTTTGTGAACAAATATTCCTGGAACAGTGTCTCAACACTGCTTCACAAACAGTTTCACATTTTCATTAACGTTTGAGACAATAATAATAAAAAAGTTCTTAAATTCACAGCTCTGGCTGTTTCAAGTTGTTAAAGCAGACACATAGGGCTTATTTACAAAATACAGATTGAGTTTAAATCTTAAATACTTAAGACTTAAAGTATACTCATTGTGATATGTACTATGACTTGCTGTAATTCTACCTTTTTTCCTCAATACACATCAGTGTAAATACATTGCAATCCACAGAGTATAACTCTTTCCCCACTGTGGGATGAATAAAGGTATATCATATCTCTTATCAGGCATTCATCATATCCCACAGTGCCACATATTATTTGTTAGCTGCTAATATTAAAGACAGTTTGAGGCAGTCCATTACTGGATGTAAGTGATGGTCCCCATCATGTCCCTGAGGTCTTACGCTCTAAAAGAAGCAAAAAAAACAGAAGTTAACAAGGGATCTGCATAGATTTACATTCTGAAACGCCTTCAGATAAATTACCTGTTTGGCTTTTTCTGTCCAGCAGATGGAGCCAAAGCAGCTTTTCCTCTTTGCAGGGCATTAGTTGTAATCTGCAGGCCTTTCGTTTGCTGCTGCCCCTGCATAAAAAATTACAAGTCAAACATTTTACATTCCATTCACTGCAGCAAAAGTTCCCTATTTACTTTAAAACATACAAGAATATTCACCACTGAAGGCTTGTTGACAGGACAAGGCGGGGGAGGTCTGTTTGGGGGGTCTGGTCGGGGTTTGGTGACTGCTGAATGTGGTGAGTGGGCTTTGGTATTTGCTGAAGGTAAAGGTGGAGGTCCTGAGGGTGGTGGAGGAGCCTGGTTTCTTTTCTGCTCAGATTTAAATGCCTGAGGAGAGTATTGTCTCTGAGTAGAAGCTACAGGTTGGATCTGGGGTTCGGTCAGCAGCTCTTTCTGCTCGGCAGCATATGCAGGTACAGGAGGAGGCTTCACTGCTGGACGCACAATAGCATGTCTGGACCGAGATGGGCAGGACGGGCTCGGACGAGGAGAGGATTTCCCCTGTGGAAGAATGCAACCAAAACAACGTTCAGTGACTTATTCTAATATTCTAAAACAATAGAGAATTGAAGTACAGTCTGGGCCATCATGGGCTTCTTTACCAGGTGGTCTGAGTCCTGTTTTTTGAGCAAGAATGTCGGGTTGGCATGACCGTTCATATGGGCATCGGCATATGGAGGCTTGACCTCGACCGGGACTGAACAACTGAAGGTTAAAATACAAATACAGAAGTACACACCCATCATTTAAACATCCACGCAACACAGAGTTTAAAGCAAAAGTACATCACTGGCAAACTACTGTTCACTGAAAAATATAGATCATTAGTATTTAACACCATAGAATTACACACTTTGGCACTGGAGGTGGAGGAGAGGTTTTCAGTGGGTGGAGTTTATGTCTGTAGCAGCACCACAGTCCAACAGCAGCCAACACTACAAAGAGAACCAGGGGGAGGACCAGCAGGAATAGAAGTAGATTGCCTGTTGGAATATAAAATAGACCAGGGTCAGAAACCTTTATAATTGCATAGAAATACTTGAAACTACAAGTATATGAAGAACATGGTTGTCTCACTGTGGCTGATGACAGGCCCACTGTCTACACTGCCCCCTGATCCCTTCTGGTTACACAGTGGAGGAGCCCAGCCCGCATCACAGTGGCAGTTATGATTGTTGTTGCACAACTGGTGAAAGAACAAGGTATAGGAATGCATATGCATAAAGAGTTCAATATCAATACTCATGTAAGGACATGCATTTACAATGGCCACACTTAAGTACAATTTTTCTTTTTTCACTGCAGAGAAAACATATTTTTTACTCAACTACATTTATTTGACAGTTACAGTTACTTTGCGGATAAAGATTTAACAGTGAACATCGATCATGCTGCTTTATAGTGTACTCTTCGTACTTTATCTACATTTTGCTGATAATACAAGTAAGATTGTGGATGCAAGTATTTTACTTGTACTGGAGACCTTTTACATTTCTGGAGTGCTACTTTTAATTAAGTAAAAGATCTAAATACTTGCACCACTGCCAAGTTTGCTTTCCATAAAAGTGGGCTAGCAGCCAAATCCATCTCCCCAGAATCCTTCCACACACATATAGAAACTTACCCCGTGTCCGTGGCACTTGGCATTGCACTCATCAGCTCTGAGGAAAGATGCATTGCGGCATTCTCCATTAAAGCAAATCTGTTGAGAGAAGGAGGGGTGTAAGGAGGAGAGTCAGAACAGGGGTTCAAGAATCGAATGGTCTAAAGCAAGTCATTAATATCATGTCAATAATACATTCTTTTCAGTGTATCTGCACAAATGTATGCGTCTCACCGAATCAACACCACACTTAGTGCCCGTCATGACCAGGCCTGGGTCCAGAGTGTCGCCCTGTGCCTCCTCATCACCCTGCCCATCCTTGTACACATGTGTTCCCATACACCGGATCTTCCTGTTGTCCACACTGACTGTGGTTTCTATGCGAACAGCATTGTTTTCAATGGGCTTGGAAGCTGAAGTTAAACACTGGATTTTCCCACATTGAGCATCTCTGGCAGAGATAACAAAAAAGATTTCATCAGTTCCTTGAGATTGATCAAAGACCAGAAAGAAGCCATAAGGATTTTAACATGTCATTCTCAGGAAATGTAGATACCCTCCTTGAACTGAGGGGGTAAATGAACCAAAATGTTTTGGTCTTCACCTGTCCTTACAGCTCCTGTACTTCCCAAACAGATCTTTGCCGCAGTTCCCATACATGTCCCCAGCTTCGTTTACCTTCTTAAAACACAGGTCAGGGGCCGGACGGCCATCTGTGGTCAAAGGAGAGAAATTGTACAGTATGTACAATAATGGCTGCTTACACACACATAACACACACGCATGCACAGTGTGTTATGTGACCACCTGATGGAGACCAGATGGCGCCCCTTACTGTTCTGTGTGGCTCCTGTGGTACTACAAAGGCTCTCCAGGGAGGTTCTGTCACAACGTGAACATGGACTCTGTCCAACAACAGTCCCTAATCCTGTGACCCACTGAGCGCTCATCTCTGACTCTATCCTACTTCAACATGCACTGGATGTTTAGCTGCTAACTCTGATGGTTGAAATTTGTGCATTTACATTAGTCATACATTTAAACTAATTATCCCGTTAGAACTTTTATTATCCCATCATGCCGTCATCATTCCCTAATCTAATTTAACTCAAAATATATATCATGTCATGTTTGGGTTGGTATCACATGTCGTCAGAAATGTAGGTAGGACAATGCCAATTGGGCATTAAATAGAAATTTTAATTTATATATGTATTATATTTGACAGAATTAGTTTTATGTGTATCCAATAAACTGGAAGTAAAGTACGCTACATTTACAATACTGCATAAAAGATCTATAGATTATGAGCATCCTGTTCACTCACCACGTCCCCACAGAGACCGACACTGCTGCTCCAGGGTCAGACACATGCCGGTGTAACAGTAAGCCCGCCCGCCTGCACACGACGTACCATCCACTAAATAGAAATTAGCAGGACAAGATTCTGTCTTCCCATCGCAGTACTCTGGCAGGTCACATGACCCTGAGGGAGCACGACACAGTTCACCTGGGCTCTTCAACTAGACAGAGAGAGATGAAAATGAAGAGTAGTTTAGAAAAAAAACAAGGGCACAGGACACATCATTCATGGGAGAAACGATTTTTGTGTTTCCCTTTGTTTAGATGTTAGTACCTTGCAGTTATGGCAGCAGACACCATGGGCACACTCAGCTCCAGCTTTCAGAGTGCAGTTGTTAGCATTGCAGCAAGGACTCGTGCACTCCTACACAAGAAGTGCAGCAGAGTGTAGAGTGACAAAGACATACAGGGAAAATACATACTGCGACATTCACACAAAACTGAGACGCAAAACACTGACCTCTTCTTCTCCACAGTCACATTCTTCTCCATCCTCCAGGTAGCCATTGCCGCAGCGCTGCCCTCCATACATGGCTCTGGTGTTCGGCAAGTTGAAGAGACACTTCCCGCCTCCGGAGCTCAGGTAGCTCTGCAGCTCTTTCAGGTTACAATCGTTAAACACACGTGGAAATGGATGCCTGGATCGCAGTGAGGAAGAAGCACAAATACAGTATATAAGAACTGTCATCTTTCAACAGACTTTTATTTTTCTCTTCCCTGTTAATTTAGCTGTAATTGTTTGGTCATGGGTCCTTTGTGCATCATACCCAGTAGCAGCAGCCATGATACAGCCTCCGTCTTCAGCCCTCGCCTGGCAGCAGCCTGCGCTGTCATGGCTCATGCCGAAGTTGTGGCCCATCTCATGTGCCATGGTGGCAGCGACACCCACAGCTGACTCTGAGTGGTCCTATTCAAAAAAAAGAGCCATAGAGAAATTATAGATCAGTAGATGAAGTCCTTTTTTTGATAGGTGGGGAAAAAATACATTATGTCAAATGTATTTCTCACTACATTTTGGAGGCGTTGGATGCTGGTGTATTGTACTAACATAAAATAATTAAAACTTAAACTTGTGAGCCATATTGGACCATGTTTTATTTTGAACAGATTATGCAAGTTATGTTTGACAAAATCTGGTGAGGATTACATTATATTTATCTGGCATACATTGTCGCTTAAAAGACACATTAACATGTTGACAAGAGGAGCTGGAGATCGAACTATTAACCCTATAATAAATAGCTGACCAGTCGCACCACTGACCTGAGCTATAAGCCTGGTTATCTCCAGGTGAGCAGCGTGCCTTCAAATCCCATAAGATTTACAACCCCGATTCCAAAAAAAGTTGGGATGCTTTGTAAAACACTAACTAACCCTAACCCTACATAAAACAAAAAGGGATAATTCACTAATAATGAAATTCATGACTGCATAAAGAATACTGCTACATGGGCTCTGGAACACTTCCTTAAGTCAGTAAAGAGATGAGTTTTCATTGCCACTCAAGTACATGCAGAGGATTTATGTTTATTTAGACTCTCGTCTCTCACCGTGTTCACTCCACCAGACTGGTAGTCCGAGCACATGGCTTTGAGAGGTGCCAGCCCGATGGTGGTGCCCTGGAACGATCTCCCCCTGGAGACACAAACAACCACTGGTGATTAGTTCCAGCTGGACAATGACGGTTATTATCTCACACAATGAAGATACAATCAATTGAGAGATCTACCCCATGGCACAAGAGGGCTAGAGCTGATAGGTGGACACTAGCGTTGGAGAGGGTGAAGAATGACAAATGGGAAGACTGGTGGGAGATAAGAGAGAGAAAGTGACTGACGTGATGAGCTGAGCGTTGTCGTTGGGGAGTGTGCGGAGCTGTTTGCGTCTCCAGGACAGGAACACTGCCAGAGTGCTGTGAGGGTTGTCTGAGACGCTGATCATGTCCTGGCTGGTCCACACCTCCAGACCGATTAATGCCACACGGATGTTCAAAGCCTTGTAGTACTGTGGGAGTGGACAGGAAAAGTCACATGCACAGAATTTGCCTTGCCAACACTAAATATAGGCGGGATAAACTGTGAGTGTGTGTTTGTGGTTTTAATGCTTCACATCACGTTACCTTGTCAACCAAGTTGGCAGCTTCCAGTAGTTTCAGTTTGGTCTTCTCGAGATTACTCCCATGCTTCTCGAACTGCAAACGGCACAAACCACATTTGAATACAGAGACAGACACACCCACACACTTCTTTTTACATCTTCCCAAACCACAGAAGGGGACTTCACACTTCAGATGACAAACAGGATGTGAATCAGATCTTATATTTAAATAGACGAGCTCTAAATAAGAGCGGTGGGTGTAAACTGCTGAGGTTTGTTTTCTTTATTTAGGTTTATCATAATACTGTGTATGGTAGAAATACACTATTTATACTGCTCAAGGGTTGCAGAGCCAATCCCACCTGGCCTGGTGAGAGGTGGGTACACCCGAGACATGTCACATAGAGACACCCATTCACACTCACATTCACACCTACAGAAAAATTTGGAGTCACCAGTTAATCTTTGGACTGATTCATAACAAACTATTAAAAATGATGCTTTCTTCCTGTGATCACATGACACTTAATACTGCCTACATATCTGAGCTCACATCCAAAGCCACAGCCTGTACTCAGTGATATTCAGTGGTTCCTGTCTGGTTGAAAAGTGACCAAATGTTATCATATCTGCAGCTGAGTCCTCACCTCAGCCTTGTCTGCCGCTATCAGCAGCTCCACATACTTCATATTCTTGCTCAGGTCTCTTTTTCCCTGAAGACAGAGACAGAATACTTTAATACAAAATATGTGGTGGCACTATTGTGTGTGTGAAAGTTGCAGAGGATTTCAGGCAGGTGATTGTTGTCCGTCCTGTCTGAACTCACCCTCCTGCTCCGTGGTGACATCATTCCGTGGATGAAGTCATTAAGCCCCTCCTCATGCTCCTTGTTGCTGTGGTGATGCAGGCAGCTACCTCGGGGTAGATGGAGACTCTCGGCTCTGAACACAGCGTGCTGCTGTGCATCCGTGGAAGCAGGAAGAGGCTCGATCAGGTAGCTGACGCTTGTGTTCAGACCAATCAGTCCCCTGGGGAAACAAGACACTGCTGATGGTCCCATCCAATCATAGCTCAAGGAAATCAATGTGGATCAATGGTGTTGCTGTCTGTCTATCTGTGACTGTGGTATACTGTGGACATCATTGTTTTTACTACCAATATTCTAAATAAAAACCAAAATATCAGAATGAAAGTGATTTCCAATAGTAATCCTTAACTACATAGTCAAACCGAAGCGTAGATAAAACCACATGGTTGCACATCACATTTTTACAGATTTGGCTGTGGTGATTTTACAGATGGGTGGAGCAGAGGAACATGTCCCAGGTGATTTACTGCTGTTTGTAAATGAAGATCAGCTGGGGCAGACAGTGTGATACACAAGCCTCTAGCATCTTCACAAAACCACTCATGAACGCAGACGCCTATACTCAAACACACGAGCATGCACACAGCGGCAGGTCAAGCAACTGTAAAAAACATCTGGAGAGGTCAGAAGCCCACATGTCAGCGTCTCTCTGTGCTGTGTTTGTATTTCTCTAAAGAATCTACATTAGTGGGAAGATGTATTCATTCACTCATCCTCCAGATGCAGAGCATTGAAGCCATAAAAACACGCATATGGCTACAATTTCTGTCTGAGCTTGCCAGTTCCTCCTCTGTTGCCGGTCTCTCCTCTCTGAGTGTCTCTAGCAGGAAGGATCAGCTGCCCTGGATCCACACCAGGAGAAAACACAGGATCTCCATACTGAGCTGGACTCAATGAACTAACCATGGAGCCAATGACCTACTAACCTGCTGAACTGCATAAGACATTACACACAACGGTTTCCTGTCACATTATTTATTCAGACATGGTTTGATCACAGGCTGAATGGTTGTGCAGATTTTGGATGCAACTGCTTTTCACCTACAACATCAGGATTCACTCTGAGAGCTCTCGACTTATACGTTTTTTTAAACAATGTCTCCAGCCCATTGTGAAAATCTGAACATGCTATTTTAGGATTCAAATTCCACAGGTTAGTATTTTATAAAGTCTCATAAAGTTTTGTGAGTCTGATTCTGTGAAATTAAATTTGGTTTGTGAAAATAGCCAACTATCTCTCTCTCTCTCTCTCTCTCTCTCTATTACACACACACACACACACACACACGCACACTTTTTTATGTGGTAACCAGTTTGTTTAAATGATTGGATTTCATTTAGGTTTCTGCAATAACCTGACTTCCTCTAATTAGCATTTTACAAGCATGAGTGCGAAAGGAAAGTACTGATGCTCAGAGCTGTGTGGCTCGACGTGAGGACAAATTTCCTCGTCTATTTTGGCAACTTGACCAAAATAGATGTTGAACCACAGTTAAAATGTATTACATTAAGTAGTTCTAGCAGTGACTCGGAAAACACTGAGGAAGTTGGTCTGCATCCATTATTTCTAGCTCACGATGTTTGCATGTCAGCAGGAAAACAAATAGGCTGAAGCTGTAAAATTTGCCCTAATTGAGCTAATAGCTTTAATTCATGAATGAGTGCTGCAAACACACATTTTGAATAAGATCGATCGCAAACATCATCCCTGCACGACATAATCCACAGCACTAACTCCCTGCTTCTGAGTATTTGGAAAACTTTAGCTCTTTACTCCCTTGCTGAAGAAACTACAGAAAAGTCCTTGCTCCTAACTGTAAGAGCTGTCCTCATGAATAGCTTTTATGGCATTGTCTTATGGGAGACATTTTAGAATTGTGAGAAATATCTTTCAACATTGGGACCAACTCGAAATATTAGGAAACTTTATGAACACAGTCTGGAGTTTTACATACCTGAGTCCTGAGCATGTGCTCACAGCAACACTTGAACCCTCCATGCCCAGAACCTCCCCATGATAGAGACAGTGTTCCTGGAGGACAAAAACAATCAAAGCTCATCACACAGCTGTCCATGTAGGCAGGCAAAGAGAAAATGCCATTCCACCAAAGGGTCCTGTTACGTAAGCAAAAAATGTAGTATGTTATGCACATACTGTTTTTTTTTTCAACAGAATTAATATTTATTTCTCTTTTATGATCATTTACAACTCCCCACTGCAGGTAGAGAACATCAAACTGTCTCATAGACTTACACTGCTGGCAGGAGAGGACGACTTGCGGGCTCCATCAGGAGTGTACCATATTTCCTGATATCCAGGGGCCAACAGCTGCCTGATGAAAAACAACATAAACTCAGACACAATTTGCGAAGAGAATGTACATCTAGCTCCACACATTCAATATCCTGAAACAGCAACAACATGGTGGAACAATGGTGAAAAATATACAGAGTAAAAGCTGCAGGAAACAGTGGAGATAGAAGAGTCTCTCCAGCAGCTCACAGCTCATAAAACATTCAGTCTGACAGAGACACTCTACAAAACCAGGCTGCTTTCAAGATTTAGACAAAGATCCTCTCAGAGATAAGAGGAAATACAAAGAAGAATGTTGTGACTCTAATAAAATCCATATGCACCTTTTCCTGAATGACCCTTTTTACTTTAGCTGAAGCAGGAGAAGGAAACGTCCCAATGAGAGAGTTTGTTGGTATGTCCAGACCGCTTTAGTTTGTCAGGGCTATTATTTACCAATGTGCCTATTTTTTTTCTCTATAACTTGGAGTTTTTCCATCAGTAGACAATACAGACTGCACAGGAGAGGATTGTAAATCAGGGAAACATGCACATATCGAAAGAAACATTAATTCCACTGTGGTAAAACATTGCATTCCTCTTACTCTCTGTCTCTGTGTGTGTGTGTTTATGATTGAGTGGGTGTCTCCACACTCGGCCTGTTTCTGTCAAACTTCTGTCAACCTACCGGCCCAATATTTACATCTCATACAGATGCTTATTTTCCCGTCTTTCTCCCTCCAACTCTGTCTCAATCCATTCTTCCTGTTTTCATTCATAAACTCTGCCTCCAGCTGGTTTCCTTTTGCTCCATCTCTCTAAATCTCCTCTCATCTCTCCCCCCACAGTCTAGCTTCAGATCCATCAAACTTGCTTTAAGTGCAGTGAAATCAAGATGTAGAGAGAAGCCTACATTTATCTACTGATGCTGGTTGAAAGACTGGACTTGACTGAAGTCTCAAATAAACACGAGAAGTCAGATGTCCCACCCTGTTTAGTTAGATTTTATTATTTATTATGTAGCTTCATTTATTTTTTTGTTAATAATTTTTTTCATGTTTGGTAGATAAAATTAGTATAAATCAGTGTGGTAAGTAAAATAAATAGTTCTATCCAGTGGTAAAAAAAAATAAACAAAACCAAAATGCTTCCAGCACCTCTATAGCTGCTTAATTAATCTAATCATAACTGTATAGTAGGCAGATTTAGTTACTGGTATTAACAGACATGAGAGGGGTATCGATTGTCTCATCTAAGTCTCGCCAAGAAAGCTAATAGGCTCATTTCCCAAAATGCCCAACTATCCCTTTAAGGATGATGAAGACAAATGAAGGGACGATGGGGATTTCTGTCCCATCAGATGCCCTGAGGAGACAAGTGTCTGGAAACAATGACAGCCTGTTAATGCGATCAGCCACAAAGCAAGTCAAAGACAGAAAACGGCCGCTTCATCCTTTCACAGATCACACACACACACACACACACACACACACACACACACACACACACACACACACAGCACACACAGCACACACACATTGATCACTCAGTGGTAATGTATCCGGCTGATGTCACCATAAACGTTGTGACCCCCGCTGTGTTGTGATTCGACCTTGTAACCTTGCTTCCTCTGGATCTCCTGATTTAAGTTCCCCTGATATCCCCATCCTGCTCTCCTCTCATCCGTGTGACCCTGTCTGTTGCTCTAACAGGCAGAATTAATGGCAGGGTGGCTGATGATTGACTGAGTGCTGTTCCATGGTCAGTATACAGAAATCACTTTTTCCCTGAGGAGACGCACAATGACTCTTTCTCCCTTATTCTCACATGCCAGTCAGCAGTGTGTACACTAGTAGACTGATGGCTATACAACCTGCCACCATGTGACACATAGACATAACACGCCATTAACAAAGGTTTTACCACTACTGAAGCACAATGTTTGCTTAGTTTTAGTGTTTCGGTTTTATCTTAGTCACTAAAATCCTGATGAAAAGTCCAAGCTTTGCTATTTGTCACATTCAGACACAGCTACTATAATACTATTGAAGGTAAAATACAGTTAATGCTTTAACTGTTAAGACAATGATAATAACCTCTATGATTTAACTTTATAATGCCATTGCCATTGTAGATGTACCAACTGTTGGTGTATTCAAACCATAAGGAACCAAATACAAGATGAAACAATGCATCTGTCATCTGCTAAGACAACCACAAGAACCACCCAAAATAACTTATAGGCGTCACGAAACGGTTTAGTTTCAATATGCCTCATCAGCAGTTAGAAAAAGTAGCCTAAAAAAATGTTCTGGTAAATGGATCATTAACAGTGTGATAAAACCATGAGGACAACTGCAGTGCACATACAATTAGAAATAATGGCACTGCTTAATCTCTGCAAACCTGTGTATTTTATTACACAAAAGAAGTCAGAAAGGACCACAGCAGCATAGCATTGTGCCAAATTCATCATTGGGGGGTAGTTGAATTTATGTATGAATATCCATGTGTGGCTAAATTTGTTGCTAAACTGAAAAGGAATGGTTTGACATTTGGTAATATTAACATATCTGTCTTCTTGCTGAGGGTTGGATGTGACTATTTACACCACCTACATGTCTGTAGGCTAAATAGGTTTGGTGTTTCTGGGCTGTATGCTAAGCTTAAAGCAAACCTGCCACTGGCTGTAGTTTCATATTTACCATGCAGACGTAAAAGTGGAATTTTGCATCTAACTCTGGACAAGACTGAAAAAAATCACATTATCCAAAATGTCAAACCATTCTTTTAAATAAACCAGTTTAGACCACCAACACTCTTGGAATATCCCAAACCCTTGAACCTAATTGCAGTCTGGGAAATACTGCGAGAGCTTCCAATCAAGACCGCAAAACCCTCTGTGTGATGGCGTGAGCGCTGCGCGAAGTTTGGACTTCGTCCAGTGTCCAGACAGATGCTGTGATTGAGGAGCCCAGTACCGGCTGAATCAGGACAGTCTGGCAGCGAGGCTGAGACAAAGGCTTGGTTCAGCCTCATGAGGGGAGGGAAGGAGCGGGGGAGTAATGCTAATGTACTTGGGAGATAGTGAAGGAGGAGAAGGGGACGTGGGGTAATGCATTAGGGTCAGTGGGTCGCATTCTCTCATAGTATCAGATGACATCACCGCACACTGGTGGAGGGAGGGAGGAGGCTGAAGCAAAGTCAAACCGCCACTCAGCAACCCATGATGAAGAGGCTTTTATTGCACAGGGAGGTTCTGTTGTGTGTGTGTGTAAGTGTTTCCCCAACACACACGCCAACACAGAGGCCCAGATAAAGACATCTAAGCAGACAGGGCTGTGAGAGTGTGAGACTAAACATAGAAACAAGGGCAAGCGAATGCATCCCTGCTCTCTGCAAACCAGTCCTGTGATCCATCAGGTCCGTGCTCTCAGTCTTGTTTGTATTCTCTCGGGCTGACGCTGTGTGTGTACATGAGTGTCTGTGTGTGTGTCGCCTGTCTGCGTGTGGCCGCGGTCTCCCAGACCCCCGACCGCAGGGAGCGCGTGGGAGATGTCTATTTGTACGAGAGCCCTGGGGAATATCAGGCGAGGTGAGGGGAGGAGAGAAACGAGAAAGAATGGGGCGCTCGTTTTTTTTGGAGAGGACGGTGGGAGACATATGAGGTGAGGAGAAGGTGAGGAGAGGAGAGGAGGAACAATGATGCGTACGCTTCCCGGGGGAGTGCTTAATTCAGGTTCGTGCACTTAAGGGTGTGCAGGAAGGGCATTAAACAGAAGAACAGAGAAAGTCGTGCAGAGGAGGAAGCAGGAATAATCCACACAACTCATATCTGAAGCAGACGCACATAACTCACGCCCAAACTGACCCCAGCTGTCTCTGCTTTCCTCTTTCCATGACTTTTCTCACCTCAACCCTTCTCCTCCGGTCCATCATTCACCTTCTTGCACTGTTTTACTCCCTCTCTCTCTCACTCTGTTTTTACATCCCCTTTCCTGCACTCTGAGTCAGCACAGTGAGCCCTCGTCTGGCTCTTAACCAAATCAACCCTCTACGGGCGCAGCACAGCCCTTCATTAAGATAAAAGCTCAAGCGGACGCACACAGACACCACTGCCAATTGCACGTACAAACCAAAAAAAAAAAGACCTGTGCACAATCATATGTGTACATTGACAAGCATGACTGGGGAGGACATAAATGGATTGAGTCTGCACTCCAGCCACTGGGAGTACTGATGCCCAGAAAAATCCACAGTCATGCTTTTACTTAAGTTATACGTCAAGTGAAGAGCCTGGAATTAAAAGGGAGAGAGCTGCAAAAATTGAGATGTAAAATTCAGCAGGAGGATAAACAGAAAGATCTCACAGTGAGTTTGGGTTCTCCCTTATCTGCTGACTGTCAGTGTTAACAGTTGCAGGGTCACTGAGGACGTGAGGGAGTAGCCAGGACACAGAGATGGACACTGGCAGCATTTTCTCTGGCTCCTCTCCAAAATCAGACATTGATCTTCACTGACACAAAATGCTGTCTTCTTCAGCCCCCCCCTCCTCTGGAGTCTCACATAGCCAGATCTGTCTCCACATTAGGCCAGCAGAGCACAAATCAAAACACAGTAACCCAGTATGGGATTTTCATCTTTAGGCTTGGACAGAAGGGAAACGCCGGCTGGTGGCTGGGTGAAGTGGTAAATCTCAGACTACATAAAAGGCTTTTGAAATTCAATTAGAAAAAAAAACATTTCCCTTAATATTTCAAATACTATAAACTGATACAACACCTTTAACATTAAGGTGCATAAAACATTTAAAGTATGGTTTTTATAGTTACAGAAATTTTTCAAAGGACGGCTTTTCTCTCCCCTTGTTTGACCCCTTCTCTCCACCTAATATTATTTTTTGTATTAAGGTATTGTGGCACACAGGCACACAGGTATTATTACAGACTGAATCTTAACTGAAGGAAATAGAAAAGAGTATTTACATGATTATTTTCCAGATCAATAAAGCTCTCAGACAAAGTACATAAAAACATCAATACCAAGGTGTGTCGCATTTCTTTTTCCACTTTAATTTTTGTCAAATTATTTTGTAAGCTTTATCATTAAAACGACAATTAAAAGCAGTTTTACGGACAATTCATTTTTTTCAAATCATATCAATACCACACCCAATTTTTTGCATCACCTCACTGCTTTTGTACTCGCACTCTTGGCACCGGTGAAGAAATTTTCACAGCTTTCCTGTTGCAGGAAACAGTTGAGAAGTTGCACAAAGATGGTTTCAAAACATATTTTTCTTACTTATGAGTAAAAGGAATTCGATTTTTCAATAGAATTTTCCCACTGCACTGTATTTCCTCTTTTTTTAGAACAACAGCTTTTATCAGTTACTACCATCTCTATCTCATGCTAAGGAACCTGAAAAACTGTAAAAATGTTATCAACTTTCTGTCCTTCCTTTGTCTCTGTCCCTCTCTTAGCCACACACACTAAGACAAACATTGTGTGATTGATGAAAATTCCTTTGCCCAGGAGGAAATCTGACAGTGTGACCACCTGCTGAGGAGGGGGAGCAGGGGGGCAAATCCCTGAGGGGACGGTCAGTCAGACACGGCGGAGTCATGGTTTGTTAATGTGTGTGTGTGTGTGTGTGTGTGTGTGTGTGTGTGAATGAATGACAGAGAGAGCCTACATGTGATGGTAAAAATGGACTTCATAAAAGCTTCCCATTCCACTTGTGTGCTGGCTCAAATCCAAAAGTGATAAACCACAGCTCTGTTGTCACCACTGACATCTGCCCAGCTCCAGTCCTCCCCGCTATCCCACCCAGCCATCGGAGTGTCCATTAAAAGAGCCAGATACTCCGCTCCCTTCCTATCACCATCCCATTGTTCCTGGACAGGAACCACTCTGTCAGATTACAGGACGTTAAGTGCACAGGCACAGTCTTACTTCCTGTTTGCCCAAGGCACATAGATCGGGTGTCAACCTTCTGTCGCCCCAAACCATCATCCCTTCATCCCCCTTTCTGCACCCGCTGGGGTGCTGACCTTATAAAAGTGTGACAACTAACATCTGGTCATTTAAGCGGGGCTGGCTGGGACGTCTTATGGATGTTCAAGGATGCATTTGATTAAATCAGATTTGAATAATATGATACAGGTGACTATTTGAAGTCTCTGGGGGATTTTGCCTCTTTTTTACCCATTCCTTGAAGCACTGCCTGCAAAGCTTCTCAATCATCCAGGTCATGGTATTGAAGTAAGGGTTGGATCGACAGCAACTGGAGTTGATTATAGATGCTTGAAGACATTTCACTTCTAAACCAAGGAGCTTGTTCAGAACTGGATTAGAAATGAAACATCTTCAAGCATCTACAATCAAGTGCAGTTGCAATTGATTCAACCCTTATTTTAATACTTATGCGGCACTACTGCCCCAAAAGCTGCCACATATTTAACTCTAATAATGTATGAAATACTGCAGTGTGGTGCACTTTATTCTACTTAAGTCACTCACTCGTTCTTCTTCAGGTGTAGTTTGAGCTCCTGGCCCTCAGCTGAGATCAGAACCAGCGCCTCTGCAGGATGCTGCAAAGAAAACATGTTGCTCATCAAACAGCTGGAATTCACTGAACAATATCAAGATTAATATGAGTGTCAGTGTATTTTTTCATTACTTTGTTAGATGAATGCAGAGAGGGTGAGAGTGGCTGGCTCACCTCTTCGTTGGCAGACCTCCTGTGTCTGCCAGGATGGAGCCATGTGGGATGAGTAATCTCATAACTCTGAACATGGTCAAGGACGCTCCTGGATGAACCCTGCTTATTTCCTCCTGTTGGAAAATAGGAAATGTATAAATTGTAGATTTCCCCATGATGGGACGAATAAAGGAATCTTATCTTATCTTAGTAGAAAAAATAAGAATCAGAAACACAAACTGGTTTATTACCAGGTGGCAACAAACAGGCCTACAAGGAATTTGCCTGGTTAATAATTGGTGTATAATAGTTACAATAAACACAATATTAAAAAACAGAAAAAACAGGAGGAAAGCATGCATTTTAGTGATGTATTGAAATCTTTTTTTGTGTACAGAATGACTCACTTTTCATTTGTAAAAAATCAATGTCTACATCCTGCATGCACAATCACGTGTGCTTTGCATTTTAATACTAAAAATACATGCAATGAAAAGCAACACCAGAACATGCAAACATGCATTTCCAGTCACGGCTTGGAGAATCAGTGGGACTCACCGTTGTAAACACCAGATCCAGCAGCAGCCTCGGCACAGCGGAGGAGAACTAAGAGGCACACACACACAGAGTGGAGAGGAGGAGGAGGAGGAGCCGCTCCTGCACGCATCCTAACAACAAAATCCTCCGAATGAATCTGCTAAACTCACACATACACGTGCAGTGAAAGCGGCTCTGGGCGTGTTTGTTTCACATGAGATGGAGGAGTCGGTGTGACATCGCGATAAGAAGAAGGTGAAGAAGGAGCCGCCGCCGCCGCCGCCGCTGCTGGAGCTGCTCGTCTGAATGAGATGCTCGCAGACAGCAGGAGGCACGTTTCAATCTGAACCCCTCCCCTTCATCACACGCACACACACCAGCCAGGATGTGATGAAAAGATGTAGGAATGAGCAACATGACTCTCAAATTTGTGTAAAAGCAAAACATGCAATATAAGAGAGATCAATGTATTTTTTGTACATTTTATTCTTGCTCATCTGTGGATTTTATTTTTAAAAAAATCATTAGAATTGCTGAACAATCTCATTCTACAATGCATTAGCTTCACCTGGTTGAAGGGGTTGTTTCAGGACTGCCTCCTTTTTTACAGCCTTATTTCTTAAAGATGTACTCAGCAATTTAAGATTTAGTTGATGGATACACAAGAGACAGATTAAAGGTGCAGCATGTATAATATTCATCTAATAATTTTAGTCTAAAAAAATTCAAAATGAAAAAATGTTTTTTTTTTATGTTGTGTCAATACTTGTATGTAGTATGTTGCAGAGACTGACGTTAGCAGGAGAACCAGCAATCCTGTCTTATAATACCACTTTGTGAAGGTGATAGTCTGATCATACAGCTCTGGCCTCCCCTCCTTTGTTTCAGCTGTGAGATGTATGTGAGATATCCTTGCTTTTAGTCATCTGTGTCAAGCTCCAAAAAAGCTGAGTCCTACATTTTCCCATGATGCATTTTTCTTGTTAGACCCTCCCTGCCTCTTTAACGCCTACAAACTCCATATGTCCAATTTGTAAAGCAAGCTTTCTTTCATTTAATCTGTAGTCCCCTAGCCTGACATAACTCTATTGTGACATTATGTTTTTCACCAACTCCTCATGACTATTAAACTGGTTTTTATGTATGTAACACACAGTATTTATCTCCTTTTAAATTAGTCTAATCACTTGTATAAACTGATTTCATTTAGCTGTAGCTGCCAATGATGGTGGCTCCACTGTCATGTTGGCACCAGTTTGTGGACAACGCTTTTACCCAACGGGAGATATTGTCACTGTCAAAAGTTCATGCTTTTCTCACTCAGTTGCTCATAATTGCAGTTTGAGCGATGTGTCAGTGGCTGAGTAACCAATCAGAACTAAGGACAGGAAAAATTTTAAAAGAGTTATTAACTTGCAATTATTTTGAGATTGTGGAGATCATGTCTTCTGTTTATTCCAACCAGTAGCCCAACAGGCTTAAGTTTAGGCCCTTCATGTAAACACATGCTGCCTTTAAATATCTGCACCACTTGCTTCAACATGCTCTGGTTTATATACATAGGCCATATGTTGGATCACTGTATGTGTTGAGTTTGGCAATGGTGCAAGTGAACTGACCTAAGCACACAATTTTTGTCATTAAGAAAGGAGCAACTTCTGCAATCATGTGTTTTTGTATATCAGGCTTACAGCCTTTATTTAAAAAAAATGTTATGCTGTGTAAAACATAAATAAAACGGAATGTGTGAAATTTTGATACTGAAAACAGTACAAAGACAATATATCCAATGTTTGACTTCATCAACTCCCTAGATTTTTGTAAATATCTGCTTATTCTGAACTCCTGAAAAGGCTCAGTCGTTCACAAGCAAGTATCGGGCGAGGTTCACCACTTTGTGAAATACACAATTGTACAGAGGATATTACTACATGGGCTCGGGAACACTTTGTAATTGCTAGTCTTTATAGAGATCTTACTAAAACAGCCAGGCTTCTGCAAAAAGAATATGATCCCAACTGTGAACAGAAGATTTGAATCCTGGTTACATAAAGTACAGTACATAAGCTACATGCTTTTAACAAGGTCAAGAAACCAAAAATACACTAATACCTGACAGTAACCGAACCTACTACAGTAACAAAATACAGTAGGCTTGTGCCACTTCAAGCCTCCAGCAGCCATTCATACTGAGCCGGTCATTTATAAGTGTGATGATAAATATGCCACAGAGCACATGTCAGGAGGATAGAGTGTACGCAGGGTGTGTGAGGTATTCTTAGCACTGATGACAGTGCATGCCGCCGAATCCATTCACATCTCTAAATGGTGTCCTGGCTGCAAAACAAGGCTACTCGTTGCTGCCAAGGTATTGGTTTCTGCTTTACTCTGCTTATTCCTACCTCGGATATGCTCTTGAGTACTACAAACTGTAAGTGATATTGAACATTTTGCAGTTCCTGAATCATTAAACATTAGGAATTCAGCTCTCAGAATGAAAGCATTAAGATTCAAATCGTCCACACACATAAAATCCCTCAGCAGAAAAAAAAGGAGTGAGCAATGAAGAATCATGTTAATCATGAGACTAAGGGACGATATCAAGTGACGGTAGTATTATAAATGCCATTCATGATATCAAATGAGGGTATATATATTTTTGGAGAAGCAATCTTGGAATAGTTCTAGAGAGGATTGGGCAGATGTCAGTGTGACACTTTCTATCAAACTGCTGGGCATGTCCTCAATACCCACTGCTAAAAGATTATGAAATCATCCACTTTCCTTTGAACATGACAGACATGATCACGCAATTTAAGCAGAAAACTTCCTCCTTTAAGGGAACATTATGATAGAAGTTTAATACATCAAAGTAAGAATATGATCCAGCTGAGAGAAGGTACAAAGTTAGTCATCAAAGGCTTCGGTCTCAGAAAACTCTCTTTCAAGGGATTTAAGGGTTCTAAGCTTCATGGATAACATATCCAACACACAGTCATTTATCTTTATCAGCCACTATCAAGCTGTTCCATCATCTGTCCACTGCTTGTGTCGGTCCACTTGAGCTGTTACGGTTCGACCTCAGTCACAGTTCGGCATTTTTCTCCTACAGCAGCACAGGAGCTGTTAGCTGTTATCATCCTCCAGGATGTCAGGGTGCTCCTCCCAGAACTGTTCACCTATAATGTCGCAGTGGTAGGCCTGCACCCTCCTCCTGCTGCGAGTCACAGGCACCAATTTCTCCTCTTCATTTGGTAGCTTTGTACGTTTAGTGACAGTTTCATCTCGCTGGAAACAAACAATAAATATGATTAGTACAACTGTAACCTTAGTTACTGTACACCTTACATTTTTGTGCTATTTTAATTACTTAAGTTTACCATATTATTCTTCGTTTTCAATCCATTTTAAGAGCCATCAAACTTCTATCTAACTGTCAATAACTAACCCACAATGGATTGTCATGTGGATGTACAGTATATGAAGTGCTGCTACAATACAGTCCTGTAGAATTCAACATAAAACAAACAAGAACAAACTTAGCATCCAAATTCTTTCTAAACATGCCAGGACACAATTAACTTATTTTCCTTTAATTTCATTTCATATGGTCTTAAGATCTACTAACATAGATTGTGGAGTTACTTGAGATATGTAACATTGTGTCACTTTTTTTTTTTTGCTACATTATCAGCTTCTTTTTTTGGTGTATTCAGAAATCTGCTCTGAAATTTCTGCTTCCCAAAACATCAATTCTAAATGTCAGATTTTGGTATGAGCCCAAACTGCAAAGTGCAGCTAAGTGCACAAAACTGTTTTTAATTTTTTTTTTTTCAGATATTTTTCAGACAGGAAGAAACTCATCACAGAGCACTGAGGCTGAGGCAGAAGACATCCAGGGAAAATCAGATAGACAATCAGTCAGACATTATCGACTAAAACAGATGATATAGGTAAGGTGGAAGTGGGTGCAGTGAAGGATTTTAAACCCTACAACATCTAACAGAGTAGAAGTTATCCAAGTGAATTTCTCTATAATAACTGTGCAGATTCAACCCCTTTTTGGCAGCTCACCTTTTCCCAGATGAGAGTGGTACCTTTCCTGTGGAGGGCCGATTCATTGTTGTAGTTGATATCAAACTCAGAAAACAGGATCTCATTTTTGTCTGCAGCTAATGTTCCCTGGAAAGAAACACAACACAGGCAGACTTACTATATTAAACTACTTAAACTGGTTCTATTACTATGCTGTTGTTTAAATTAGGAATTCTATTAATACGGAGACATAAAAGGATTGTTAAATTTTTTTTTTTTTTTGATTTTCCAGAGACGTGTTTTCATAGTGATAAAAGAACTAGAAAGCACAAAGGTTTGATGGGCTGTGAATGACTCATGTTGTCCAAACATCCAGCAGTGGGGAACATTTCCTCAACTCATCAGCTGCTATCACATCATCAGTTTCCCTCCTCAGCCCACTGGAGAATGAAGTGACTTCCAGAGAACAGCTGTGTCAGTCAGTGGCAGCTGCTACAAATAGAGACAGACCTGATGTTCTGTAGAAAGATGTTGCCCCTTTTGTTTAAATAGATGTATTATTTTCCTGTACGTCTTTGGAGTTAAAGACATTTTACCTTTGATCACGACACCCAGAGCTGAGAGGAAACTGTCAATTCATTTGTGTTGTTAGAAAACACATACAGTATGTGTTCATCTCCAATGAGAATAAACCAGAACTATATAATGTGACCAAGTGAATACACACAAGCATGGGCCATGAAATGCAGTCTCAACTACACATGGAACTGCAGCCACAACCATGTCTTCTTCTTCATAACAAAGAGGTGTCTATTTAAAGAAGCACTTTTATTCACAAAACACAAAATATTTCATACAGAGACTGCTGAAATCTGAAATAGACATTTAAGTTGGAACATGGATAAGTCAGCTGCGATACATTTCATTATCAATTCATCTACTGATTATATTTTCCAAAAAATAATTCATCATTGACCATCAAACCTTATCAGATGCTAAGTCTTCAAATTGAATAGTTTGTTTTGTCAACAGTCAAAAAACTCAAATTATTCATTTTACAATAATATGAAATAGAGAAAGGCTTCCAATTCCATTGATAAATGCCTTAAACAATTCATTGATGTTTAATATTGTCATTGATTAATTTCCTGTCAAATGACTGACTGACTAATCAGCTAATTCTTTCACCGGGAAAGGATACCAACAATGAACCTGAATCAGAAATCAGAAGACTGTTTTTATCACAGTTAGTGAGGTAGTGGAAATTTGCCTTTGAGGTAGTGGAAATTTGTCTTTGATATTACTTACAATTAAAAACACACACAGTATACAGAATAATAGCAGGGCACTTTAAGAGCAGCTTTATCATATCTATAGCAATACTGAATGGCTCTCACCCTTAAGCGATCCTCTGCCTGGGCTGTGGTGAGTCCTCCCTTTTGTACTAATGTCCAGAACACTGTGTTGTACAAATTATTAATGTGACCTGAAAGACATAAAAACACATGTACAGTCTGCCATCATTTACACAGGTCAGTTTAATGAACAAATTCATCTAAAAGACAAATGTGTGAAAAAGTCAGAGCACAGCATCTACTCACAATCTGCCTGCCTCCAGCTGAGGTAGTCTCTGAGGTTGCGGTTACAAGGATACAGGACCACACGTCCATCAAAGCCTGGAGGGTACAAGAGAGGCTGCTCCCCGAAAAAGTCCTTCCAGTAAAACACATATGAGGAGGAGAACTGGGAGGCCACGTGGGTCATGAGTTTACTGCCAGAAGACAAAGAAGGAGAAAATAAAGACAGAAAAAATGCAACAACATTTGAAAAGAAGGTGTGAGAATGACAATGGCAAAAACAAAATACCTGGCTCTCCTCTTAAACAAGGTGGAGGTTCTCTTAAAAACAAAGCTGAACTCATCACTTTGTCCATAAGCGATGACAATATCCTCGAGTTCTCCCATGACAGAACGTGCACTCTGTGCCATCAGGCCCAAGGCCCGGTTATCATTGGGCTTTGTAAACTTGTGTTGCTCTGCAAACCTGAAACAAAATGTAGCAACAATATGGTTTTTACCAATGCATCAACCTGATGATTTGATCTCTCATGTCTTCACAGCATGGGCATCACAGCTATCATATGGGGTTGGGACTTGTCTCTTTACTTATTAAAGTTATTAGTTTAGATTCCCCCGACTTTTACCGTGTCAAAAATCCATCTGTCTATCCACGTGATTCTCTTGTCAGAGCTTCATTATCAAATCCATTCCACTGGCTTATTGAGAGAATTTACAAATTAATTAAATTCCATTAGACAATTTTACTGCTACTTTGCACCCAGACTAATTCTGAAATGCATGTTTAGCCAAAAAAATATAGCTACATAACATAGCTTTGAGACAGGCCTCAGGTCCTGCTAATTCTTCATAGCAGTAGAAATGATTGGAAGATGGATGTAATTTACTGGAGAATGCACAGGTGCACTTAGACTACAGTTGTCCTCTCCACTTTACTCATTAATTTGATAACATTATAAAAATTCACATAACAAAAATTATAATAGCATGCAAGCATAAAGAGAGTCTCAAGTTTAAATAAACAATTAGTGGCTATTATTAAAATTAAACCAAATCGTCAAATAAAGATCTCTAAATTCACTTTTATACTTTTCTCATTTTTATAATATCTTCACATATGTGATCTGAGGCCAACCATTTCCTCTGGATAAAATTACAATATGTACCCATAATTTTTCTTATGCTAGCTCTGCCAGATAAAAGCTTCAAAGCACGGCATGGTAAAAGACACCAGACTCTGTTCAACATTTCCCGGGGGAGGATGTTGTCTCACCCACATATTCAATGTTTTCTATACCCATATCGTCACAGAGATGACAGATGTGTAAAATGCAAATGAAACTCACTTGTGGAAGTTGCGCCCATCCAGTCTAACAACGATGTAGCAGTTTCGCAGACAAGCATCATCTGTTTCAAAGCTGCGGACGTACTCAAACTTGCTCTTGGCCATGTTGCTGGAACTAGTAAACAGACAGGACAAGGGTTGGACAACACAAGACCTGACACGTCCAACAAATCTGCAAGGTTTTCCAAACAGCATCAGAGTCCTCCTGAAAAGAAAAAACAAACAAACAAACAAATGAGCAAATACACAAAATATGTTACCAAACACATTCTCAGGGCGATATTTTGACATCAACGCCACTTAAAAAAGATAATCTCTTTTTAAAATAAAAGAAATAACTACTTATACTAATTAATGTTCATCTGCCCCATTATAACATGACTCCTTACTTACAGTTTGATGCCATGTTTGGTGTTTGTCCTCTGCTCTGATAATGACCAACAACTTAGCTACTTCCGTGAAGCCCGTTCACTTCATACGCTAATATCTAACTATTGCACACAAACATCAGTATTTTAGTAGGGTTAGTACGATATGAAAGCTATCATCAAGTGATATCTACATTTATTCTGAGACAGTTGTCACCTCACATGCGTTGGTTTGTGTACAGTCCGTCCATCAATCCTGTCGTAGTGGGTCCAAAGACACTTAGAAGAAAGGTTCCGGAGCACAAGCTTTGAAATTAATATATAATTAATTAAAGAAACAAACACTTCATTGTTCTCAGTTGCTTGTTCACCCTCTTTAAAATACGTCATTACACATCTGTTTATTGTTGTGCTGCGTTATTAGCTAAGCCATTAAAGCAACCAGAGCTGCACGGAAGCTGCCAAACATCAGCTGTGTTTTGGCGCCATCTTGTGGTAAATAGAGAGTGTGCAACCAAAAAAATCTATATCCGGAAGAGGATCCGGAAATACGTATTGCGGAAGTTGTAGTCCACTGTGGGCAAGAGTTTTCAATGATGAATACATAAGTGGACCACTGCTATCAAAACAATTAAAAACAACGTCTAATCTCTGATGTTTACAGCCTTTGAAACAGTTGCTGCGTGAACGCTCAGTGTCAGCCGACGGTGACAACTTTCCCAGAATCCCTCGCTTCGCTGTGTGCTCATCTGCGGCTGTTTCAAACATGGAGGAGAGGGAAAGAAAAAGTGTAAAAACAGACAGTAAAGAAACCTCTGCATCCTGTTCGAGGCAGGCGACACAGAGCACAGCCGGGGACGAGGATGCAGAGAAAATAGACGTCTGCTCGGATAAGTTTGACCCTCTGTTGGCCCTGTACTCGCCCACGGTGCTAATCCCTTTTCCCAACATCAAATGCTTCAACAACGTGTCGGAGTACGAGAGCTTCCTGAAGGGCGGCCGCGGCAGAGCCAAGCCGGAGAATGTGGAGAAGAAGCGGCAGAAGGCGCTGAAGGGGGCGGCGGACCCGGAGCGCATCGAGAGGCTGAAGAAGCTGATGGTGAACAAGCAGGAGCCGGATCCAGAGGGGGGAGAGAGCAGCGGTGCACCGAGGAGACGGAGGCAGAAAGCTCAGAAAAATGTCCTGACGAGGATGCCCTGTACGTCCAGTAAACACCACCACCACTACTACTAACACACCAGTACATGAACCTAGCTTCATCAGAGGGAACATTAAGTGTCAATAAGTTCATTTTGAATAATCAGGTTATCGACATGCTTTCACTTACTGGACAGAAGTTGCTCAAGTGTCTCTCAAAACCTCAGTAATGAATCCTTCATAATATTTTTCTTTTCACACTGATTATCTTACCCTTAAGTCATTTTATTGTCCAGTATTGTCCAGCTCTTCAAGTGGATAATCAAACTTTTCCTCCTAGTTTTCATCTGACTGAAGAATTAATAGCATGGCTACAGTTATTACTATAAAGCTGAAGGACACAAATAAGTTGTTTGTGACTAAGGCTTCAATTAATCATTATTTTACATAATTGATTTTTATTTCACAATTGATTGGCAAAGTTGTCAGTTGGTTTTACAGTCAATCTATTAATTTTTTGCAAGTAAATATCCACTCCCATTTCCCAGAGCTCAATGTGATGTCTGTGAATGGCATATTTTGTGCAGACAATAGTCCAAAACCCAAAGATATTTAAAGTAACAAGCTATGAAACTGAGAAAAAAGTGAATTGTTTATATTTCTGTATCAACCATAAAACTCAACTGTTATGATAATAATTGCTTATCGACCCATCCAGTGACCTCTTGTGCCCTGTGTGGAAGCATATGCGTCCCTTATGTTTCTCCACATATTTTTGTGCATCATCCAATTGAAAAGTTAACTTTATACATCTCAAACCTAATAGTGACTTTTGCATGATTAGCCTTTTGTGTAACCTGCCTGTCATGTGTCCTCAGTATGTAAAGGCAGTCCATTGGGGGAGCTGTACCGATGTGTTGAGGAGAGGATAAGGGTCAAAGTTCACATCAGGACCTTCAAGGGGCTGAGGGGAGTGTGCTCTGGCTTTGTCGTGGCTTTCGACAAGTTCTGGAACATGGTGAGTTTTCTCATTCATTTTTTCTTATAACAGCTGCTATATTCTGAATCTGAAACAGCCCACAACCTACTTGTAACCATGAGTTTGATGTCTTTAAACTGGCCTTTCACCTTTTGTTTTTATTTCTCTTTGTCAGGCAATGGTAGATGTAGATGAGACGTACAGAGAGCCTCTGCTGGGAGAAGCATTCTACCATGAGAAAGCGCTCACCATCACACGGGTAGGCACTAGTACTTCAGACCTCGGTGATTTTGGCAGAACAGTAAAGTTTGCTGTTTGATTACTCTCTAAACTATTTAAAACTGACCTGCATTATTAGACCAAACATTACTGTTGTCTTTTTTTGAAGCAGCATTTTTTTATTGAACGATCACTGTCAGCCCTAACAAATTTACTGCGTTTCTTGTGACTCCTACATAATAAAAGCTGCCCTGGGTTTTACCTGATTAAATGTGATTAGGACAGCGTCATAGTAAAAGAGTGCCTGCCTGCAGTCCAGACCTGTCTCCCATTTAAAGTACGCAGGGCATTATGAAGCACAAAATGGAGACCTCGGACTGTTGAAGAACTGAAGTCGTATGTCAGACAAGAATGGGAAAGAATTTCACTTTTAGTTCTCAAACACTTATTGAGTGTTGTTAAAAGAAAAGGTGATGTAACACAGTGGATAACATGCCCCTCTCCCAACTTTTACGGAACGTGTTGCAGGCATCAAATTCAGAATAAGTGTATGTTTAGAAACGAGCAATAAAGTTCATCAAATAATAAAGTTCAAGATTTTAAAATCATTGCATTCTGTTATTTGCGTTTTGCACAGCATCCTAACTTTTTTGAAATTAGGCTTGTATTTTACAGTAATGCTGGATTACATGCATGTATCATTTCAGTAATCTGGATCTTGCATGGGAATGCTGGACACTGCCAGTAATGAATGCTTGATATATAGAGAGTTAATTACAGAATTTAAGCTTTAAGTCCACAAATGTTAATGTGACTGAAATCTCTGTGCAGCTCTTTGAGAAGCTAAAGCTCCAGGAGAGCTCAGCAGGTGATGAGCCGGCAAAGAAGCCCGAAGCCCGGGAAACAGCCAGCAAGCACCAGCCTGCTCAGCACCCCAGCAGGAGAGGGCACAGCAGGAAAGAGTCCGAGCTGTCAGACACTGTTAGAACCAAACAGGATAAACACAAAGTCTCACTGAAGGCCCAGGGTCCAGAGGTCTGTGAGAAGAAAGACTCCCAGACGTACGGCAAAGTCCACACACGCCACATCAATCAGCTTTTCATCAGGGGTGAGAATGTCATCCTGGTGAACCCACAGCCACTCTGAGCTTCCTCTTTGATATTTACCCTGAATTTTAAAAAGCCATGCTACAACCACAGTCAGTGAAATTTAAGTTGTATTTGATGCTGAACATCTGCAATGAAATACCGTAGATGAACTGGGGAGAGATGTGATTTACTTAGATTCAGAAGAATCAAATGAGGATATTGTTGTATCATATTGATATGGAGGTTTTTCTCTGCCTACTGGAGACATTATTTTGGATTACAAGGAATAAAAGCTTCTCAGTTCTAGTCAGTCATTTCTCGTCTTGTTTTCTTTTGTCTACAGCCACTAAAGGAAATGCATTTTGGCACCGCATTAATAACTGTGTTTGTGTTATAGTTGTGACCCAGCAGGTGGCAGCATAAACACATTAGTGCCATCTGTGAGGCCATTGTCATCTCAAAGAGCTTGTCCCTTTATGTTGCTTTTCCCGTTAGTTTGAACGGGAATGACAGCGCAGTCTCAGCGGACTTCATAAATGCATTATGAATAATTGAGTTTGTGAAGCTAGAGATTGCAGATGGCACTCAAAAGCTGTCATTTGTCTTGACGTCTCAGATTGCTTTTACTCTTTAATGGGCACATTACCCATAAAAGCACAATTTACTGCATCTCATGGAAGTTGTAAAGATGTTGCTTTTTTTCTGTTTTAAATGGCAGAGGTTACTTTTGGATGATGAGTGGCACAGAATGATTGCATGTTGCTCTAATGTTTCTGGGTCTGACTTTGAGCTTATTTTAGTTTCTTCTTAAATTGACTGCAGAGATTAATTGACCCTTTCTATATATTTTTACACCATATATAGGACAAATTCTGTTGTTCGTCTATGTACTTTTTATATAATATATCAGAATATCATTAATATTAGTATAGCCTATTTAACAGGCCTCTTCTCCAGAGAGTGAAAATGGGGTCAATTGTTTAATGCAAGCTGTGTTTTAGTGGTGTTTGTCACACCAGTGTGTTCTAACAAACCTTCACTCAATGTGAGAGAGGCCACAATTAGACTACAGGGCCCCTCTCTTTAGTGTATTTCACCAGAGTAATCAGGCCATCCATCGCACTAGTACTAACTGGACATTGAATCAGTTGAATGAATATTGAAGCATTAAAGTCCATTATAAACAGTTCTTTAAATACAACTAGCTATTTTACAAATAGTTTGTGTTACATGAAAGATGAACTCACCAAAGGGTTGCAATTTCTAAATGTGTTACATTCAGCCACTGCAGCTGTCACAATAAGAACATTGTCACATAAAGACATTGCCTTAGTTAAGTAGTGTCGTGTTTGTGGTTACTCTGTACTTTCTCATATCTTACTACTATCTGGTTTCTGTTCTTATGTGATGCACTTGGCAGTGGAAGCCTATAGATTTGCTTGTTCATACTAATTTCTAAGCTGATTTGCATCTGTTGTTAGGGTTTTTTATTCGCCACATTTGTTCTCTTGGCTTTCTTCCTTATTAATATAATTTGTAAATGTGCAGATTTATTAAACAGTGAAAATTAACAAGCTCACGCCAACTCGATGTAATTTCAAAGTCAAGGGCACTGGCTTCACTTTTGCTGCTTGAAGCTCTTTTGAATGAGACTAATGACACAGCACACCAAATAACACACACCATTAACAAATTTCAATCAACTGTTTAATGTTGTAGATAAAGAATCTCGATGTGTAAATCAAATCAAAATGGGAATAATGCAAAATTTCATTTTCTCAAAGGATTTTTTTTTTTTAACATTTGCATATGCTAGTGTTTCAGTAACAATCCCATTGTAGAGAAGATCAAAATAATTTGAAGTAGAAAAAAAATGCATAAAACAACCTCTACTGATATATTTTAGAAAAACAGCAAACAGATTTTGGTCATTATAATGCTTCAGACTCTGATGCAAGGCTACTGAGTGTTAGTGTGCTCAGCCTCTCGAGCTCTTGGGAGACTAGGAAAGCACAACTTCTAATCCTCTTGGGGCTGCAGAATCCACTACCCTCTCTTCTGGTCAGTGAATTATTTTTCTAATTGGTGACAAATCAAAAATGTCAGGCAGCCAAGATTTACTTATTAATCACTCATTACAAGGGTCTGGAGGCAACTGTCGGCAGGCACTTAAACCAATGAAGAGCAATGTTTTGTTTTGTACGTCTAACAGGTCAGTCCAGCTGAATGAGATTGTTCATTATGCGCTAACCCACAACACATCTTCATCCAAACAACTCAATGTACAAACTGTATCCCAAATGGTAAAGGTGCTTCCTCTCACACAATCTTCCTGATAAGTTGTAAAACATGTAGACTTGGACTGATGACAACAACACTGTGTCCAAAATTGCTGTTCTTAAAGTGAAATATGAATAAATATGTTAAGGTTCATATTACTGTTACTGTGTATTGTCCAAATATTTTGACAAATTGTATTTTGATGCTTTGGCAACATTGTTCTTGAAACTTTCATGCCAATAAAGCCCTATGAACTAAACTGAATTGGAGGGTGAGAAGGCAGCATTTACCAAAATCCAATGGTGAACATTTAACAGACAGCTGTGTGGGGCAATTTTAATAACAGTCTGCATCAACACTTGAGGTGCTGAATTAAGTTGAGCTCAATATATTTCTATCTCAGGTGTTTTTGAGCTCTGACGTTATCACTGACCTGAACAGAGTGGAAATAACAAAACTGGAGGGGACCAACAAAACAGAGTGAATGAAATAATGATACAATTGCATCTGATATCTGTACAGACAGTACACTTGGCTTGAGGCAGAAGTACAAACACGTTTGTACGGGACATAGTACAGAAGCTCCGTTCTGGTAGCCGTCCTCAACACTGTACAGTCACATTGTCTCCTTCAAAGAGGTTAACTGAAGAGAAAAGGCAAAGGTCTTTCAGGCACTCTGTGCTGTAATGAAGAACCCACAAGCCCATGTCTGAGCCTTACTCTACCTACTGATTATCTCATTTGGATGCAAACTGATTATAATCTCCATAAGTAAAATATATAGATATATATATCAATAAGAAAGGCCACAAATGATGGTCGGTTGAAGGAGAAACTCCTCAAATTTAATCAATAGTCTTCTCTCCAAACACTCATTATTGTCAATGTAGCACAGACAGGCCACATTTGGAGCGTGAGGACACTTATGTACAAAGAGAAGGTGTCAATGTGCTTTTTTTTTATAGGCCTTAATTCATATCAGATTTGGTCTGCATGGTACAACTCTTCACACTGTCACTTCGTCTTGTATAGGAACTTCATAACTTATTTGTAAGGGCTCCAGATTTCTATTTACAGGTTGAAGGAAGAGCAAGGACAAAAAGAGGTAACTCAACATTCTTAAATGTACATTAGAAAGTTAAAATGGCTGATCATGTTATTCAAACTCTTCATTGAATAAAGTTAATGAGAATGTATCTCAAAAAAAATTATGTAGCTACTGATATATTTTTTTGCTATTCTGGTGATTTCACTTGATTGAGGTTATAAAGCAAATCCCACTGATGTTCTCTTGGTGGCACACTCTTCCCTCCTCTCACTGACTTATAAGTAACCGACAAGGAACGCTATCATCAGTGTGTGTCTGACCATCATCCCAGACCAGACAGATCATTGGTTGAAACACAAACACACATTCATTTACAGCCATATCACTACACAGCATTACTTTAAAAAATTAAGGAGATTGTGGGGTGTTGGTATTGTGATAGTTGACATTATTCAAGTACTCTTTGTTTGCAGCTCATAGCAATCCTTCACCAATGGACGGACGGACGGAGAGAGAAAGAGAGAGAGACCAACCTACATCACTCCACCAGAAAATCTTTACTCTCCAGCTCCATCACTTTCCAAAGTTAGCGAAGTCAGCGAAGGCATCGTGTTTGGGCTGTTGTTGTTGGATCACTGCAGGGTTCATGCCCATTCCCATTGTACTGGGCATCCCCATGTTCATGCCCATTCCCATCATTCCCTGGTTGGGGGCCATCCCCATCCCCATCTGCATTCCCATGCCCATTCCCATGCCAGCACCAGGGTGCATCATAGGATTTACAGGCGGTCTGACTGTTGTAGGTCCAAGGCTCATAGCAGAAAATCCCTGGGAGAGCATGTTGGCAGGTACCTGGTTGCCTGGAAATGACAGAACAAACTCAGTGAATAAAAGCCAAATTTTAAATCACATCTGATTGGTGGGGTGCTTTGATGGAGAGCCTGGCTACACAGCGATGCCACTCATGCCAGCTCTGCCATTCCTCTCACCTTGTTGGAGGGTGTTGAGGGTGGGCTGGCTGGGCTTGGGTGGCTGCATGCCTGGGCCCAGGAAGTCCAGGCTGATGTTAACTGAGGGGTCTGACCAGGTGGAAGGGAGGGATGCTTTGGCTCCAGCACCTTGAGAGGCCATTCCCTGCTGCACAGGCTGGAGGGGCATGGCAGGTTGTGGTTGTAGCGGACCCCCCATGTTCTGCAGGGGCTGGCAAAGACAGATACAGTGTTAGAGAAAAAACTAATACATGCCAAAATTACTGTAAAATATACACTGATAAAACAGATAGAGACAGACCCTAACACAGAAATACATGATGAAAAGACACAGTTCCTTCTCCTAATTCAAGGCCCTCAACCTTTAGCCTGACCCACTTAACCTCAATACTGTCAGAGGAATCTACGACTGTCTCTTTCTGAACTCATTAAAACATACCATCTAAAGTAACTAGAGTAAAAGGGAGTGGTGGGTGTCTTGTCAGTGAAACAAAGACTGAGGTTTTTTTAAGTAGGTCAACAACCTTTTAACATGGAAATACAGTCGACATCCACAAGCTTTTGTTGGGTTTTTAATGTTTTTGTAACTCAAAACGGATTCTTCTCATTCTGTATGTCAGTAACAGGAGGAGTGGGTAGTTAGTAGGCGGTCTCTGGGGGAAATGCGCATCTGGTGAGGCTGCATGTTAACCCTCTACCATCATGCCTGTCCTCCATCTTTCCATCATACGAGGTATGTCTTTATCACATAAATATACTGATGGATCAACGAGCAGTGCAAACCAAGACAGTGTCTTTTAATTTTTGTATTGGAATTTAAGCATATAATTTCTCTCATTGTTTGACATTTATTTTCCACTTCCTGCATGAAAGGTTTATTGTGCTTAAATACCAGTATTACTCATAGCACTCATATCTAATAACTAAGGCCAAATCAACAAACCTGTGGTTTGAAGACAACAAACACCACTTTTATAAAATTACAGCACCCAATAACTGGCTAATTACAGTTGCCTTTAACAGTATCTAAAATTGATGACAGTACAATTTATATGTATGACGGGAGTACTTTTCTTAGGCCAATACTGATGTTTGGCTGTAAATACATTCAAAGTAAGATACAGTGCATACAGGGTGATACTAATGTATATAAAGCTTGTAATCATAATATTTTTTTTTTATTTATTATTTATAAATAAATAATCTGTCTTATTTCCCATTTTCATTCCATTTCCATTTTTATTGAGTAATACTGATTGGCTTGTCATGGCCTTTTCTCTATTTTCCCAGTTGAAAATTTCAGAGAAACAAAGTCCATTCAAAACAAAGCCAGTGCACTGGAAGCAGAGTGTTGCACACATACGCCTCTATTTTCACACTCACTCACTGAAATTAATAATCCGAGCAGTATGACATTTTGCAAGTTTTGCAGTAACTGACTGAAATTAATCGCAAGCTTCCACACAACACCTCCAACTTCTTTGCTGTCAACTTTTTGCCATATGAGTCCCAAGAGGCAAATTTCAGCTTCAATATCTCTCTGTATAAATGCACAGGTTTTAAGCAGGACTTCAAAATACAGCACTCAATGGCAAAAAATAATGATATTCATTATACTATGTGTGTTTTTAATCAAAACAATAAGCTGCATTTTTAAAATACTGTCTAACATGCAGTTTATGCCAACACATATCTGAGATTCAAAATAATTTAACCCTAAAATATATCAGTCTAGCTGTGTATTCATGATCTCTGAAATCAAAAAGTATATTGTTATTTCCCTGAGGATATTTTGCTTCAACCTGTATCATTTAAACCCCCCATCATGAGTCTTGTAATGATATGTTTATCAATAAATTATTAAAAAGCATGCGTGTGTGTGTGTATGTGTGCGATCATGCATACCTGTGACATAGACTGGGGCAGTACTGTGGTGCTCATGCTCTGTGTGCTGCTCATGCTAAAGTTGAGGCTCTGGGATGAGGTGAGGGACTGAGTCGGCCCCATCAGGTCAAACAGGTCTGCTGAGGCAGGACCAGAGCCTGGAGTTGAGACAGGGGCAGGGGCTGGGCCAGTGGCAGGACCTGTTGTCATTGCTCCAAAAAGGTCGTTTCCGCTGTTGTCAACGGTCTGAGCAGATGCTGGCATCTGACCACCAGGGAAGGCGTTCCACTCTCCAAAGTCTGCATTGTTGCTAGGGGCTGGTGCTGCTGAAACAAGAAAAAAAATAAAGAGATGCTCGAATGTTTGTATTTGCCATCCAAACAGTGATGCTAATATTGTGAGGTGTGTAAATAATTGTGAGATGTTTCAAACAAGTCACACAAGTAAATTTGAACCTGTCAGAGCAATTAAGAATACACAGTTGAGTCTTCAGTGGGGCCAGCCTAGCTTTATCCAGGGCATTCTCAGTGACCACTGGTGCCACATTTTAAATTTTCATTGAACCGGCCCTGCTTGTTGTCTCCATGCCTCCTCTCAATCTCTCTCAGTCTCCTCCACCCCCACCAACTTCTTCCTCTGTCCCTGTCTCCTTGTCATCCATAACAGGAGTTGATGTGTGTCTGTTCTTGTTATGCAGAGCAGGTAGCAGGCTCCATATGGCCAGGGCTTCCTCCCAGCATCCCTCTGAATATTCTAGCAGCATGGCTGCAACAGCACAGCACACACATGCTCACACTAACAAAAAAAACCAACAAAAAAGGTCTTGAAACCAACCAGATCCTGAGGAGAGGCCGACAGAGGCAGCAGATGATGAGAAGTCAGCAAATCCAGTGATCAGGTCTACAATAAAAAAATCCACATAAACACATCAATTTTAAACAAGTGAGTTCCAGGTGTCATTCTACCATAGTTAGCATTCCTTCAGTGTCACAAGTGTAGGAGGGAGGGGAGGGGTGGTGGCAGTAGATAGGTGGAGAAGACCAAACATCTGTTCAGCACTCCCGCCCTCTCCATTCACCAGGGACTGCTCCAAAAACATCTGGTGCACTTAGTTCCTATACATCAACTCCCTCCCCCTGGTGTCCCCAAAATCTGAAGCGAGCCTCAGCAGCTGGGCACTGTCACTGCAGAGTCTAGTCCTGCAGTCACTGTGCAGTTTTCTGTTTTGTACAGTGTTGTATCACTGAACAAAAGGTTATTCCTAGATTTACTGCTGTCTAGCTTGTTTGCTAAGAATACACAACATGTCACTAAAACATATTTGGGGCTATTGGAGAACATATTGTTCCTTTTGGGCAGAGATGTGTGGTTTCCCTATGGTGCAAAACTATGCTTCACATGTCCTCGAGCAGTTTCTATGCTGAAACCAGAGGAGCAACTGATACCAATCGTCCCAGGTAGCTCTGTGTAAGACAGCAAACAAGCACTTTTCACCTAATGTCAGGGGATTAGTTGAAGTTTGTGACATTCTACCTGTGGCGGCAGGCTGGCTCGGTGTTGTGTCCACCATTAGTAGGTCAGCTAAGCCCGTACTGGAGGGCTGAGGGGCTGCTGGCTGGGACTGGAATGAGGAAGAACAAAAAGATCAGGGCACTGTGCACTATATAACTACAAACATATCAATAAAGTCTTATCTTATAAGCTCACGTGTGCCCTCACTACCTGTTTGGTGGTGGAGTCTGGGCTCTTGTCTCCTGTGTAGAGGGCTGCTGCCCCCAAGTCTACTTTCCTGGATGGGACTCCTTTCTTCCGTGTTGCTGTAGTCTCTGATGCTTGGACTATGTGTACACTCTTGGTGGTAACAGTCTCCTCTTCATCTTTAAATTCCCTTCCTGACTGGCCATTGTGAGACGAGTGGCGGGTGTCGTCCTCATTGTCACTATGGACACAATAACGGTTCAGGTGAGACAACCAGTTACAGGAGGACACATAAGATTTTCTTTGTACATACTATATCCATCAAAGAACGAATACAGCAAAGTTTCAAACCTTGTTGGATCATTTAACTGAGGCACACTCAGAATGTAAAAGAGAGGTTTGGCATTGTCAGTTGAAAAAAAAAAAGTGATCATGATTGATAATATAGGCTCGTGTACTGCAATGTTTAAAAGCTGTGATGATGTAAGAACCTTTAAAAACATCAGAAAACTTAATTTTGATCTAGTTTTTCTTCGCTCTCTATTGAGAACTGTTTAAGAGTGCTACCCAGTTTTACTTTTCTATTTCTATTTTTGATACTTGGGAGCCATTTTGTTCATATTTGGAACTTGATTTATGCCTTTCAATAAGGCGGCAAATATAATGGATGACTTGTTTGTCTCCCACCTAAATCGGTCTGGTGAGTCATCTCTTTCCTTCTTCCTAAATCTGTTTATGGTATCGTCAATGGTGCTGCCGATTTTGTCGCTGATCTCCCCCAGCTTCTCACTGAAGGGGAATGGTCCTTTGTTCCTGTCCCAGTCGTCATCCCATCTTCCCCGGCTATCGTTGGAGTCGTACCTATCCCCAGCTGGAGGGAAGGGATCAAGTAAGTAGAAAGGAGATAGGAGCAAGAAAAAAAAGGACATACATTGATTTAAAACCCAAAGGCTTTTGTTAATTAACAGTCTGTTTATATTACTCCATCAACTGAGGACTTACAGTAACTTCGGTATCCCATGCTGTCTGAGGATACCCCGATGTATTTGTCTTTGTTCTTCTTTGCCTTTTTCCGTTCTTCCCTAAGCCTATCATCATCCTGGACAAACTCGACTAACTCCTTTACCTTCTGACGCACATTCACACCTTGGTCCTTCCCATTCTCATCTAGACACAGAGAGACAGACAAACACAGAAATAAAGAAAATTAATGAATTAGCAATGTTTTGTGATAACTTTACAATGTACTGACACCACACACACAGGCAATAAACATGAACATCTCTGTACACGGAAGTTAAATGTTCCTTGTTTGTAAACTGCACCTAAATACAAAAATGGTTAGAAAAGTGAAAGCAGCTTTAGGGCAGTGTGTGTTTGTGTGGTTTAAGGGTTTGTGGACTAAGCAGTGCTTAGGGCCTCCGTCCATTCATTACAGCTCACACAGAAGCTATTGTTAAAAAACACGAAACACTACAATGCTGAGGTGTAGAAAGTGCCCCACCTAATCAAAGCTAAAATTATATAGAGGAGAGAAAAGATACAAAGAGTAAAGACTAGAATGGTACCTTACCTACAAAGTGGTAGCTTTCTAATGATCTCAAGTCATACAGATGTTCTCTGGCACTGGTAACAACCCGCTCTGATCCATTCCTGATTAGATGGGCCAGTAGGAGCAGGGACTAAGAAACAGACAAGAAACAGTAGTTAGAGCAAAATTGCTGAAGATTTGATTCTTAACTTGAATCATGCTGAAGTCAATCTGACCTCTTTTTCTCTTCCTATGGTCGTGAAGTAGATCAGTTATGGATATGATTTTATTCATCAGAGCTTTTCTCCTCAGTTCAGAGCATAGTAACAATGTGAGGCATCCAACAGTTTCTATTCAAGGTCAATTGTTTATGTTGTGTGAATTATTCAGAAAGTGTAATTTCAATTAAAAACACTCAAACAAAAGTTTAGGTCAAATAAAAACTGTACTTAGTGCTTAGGCCTTCAAGCTTCATGTCATATTAAGCATGTGTGTTTGTGGGATGTTACAACAGTACAGTAGCAGACCTTGTACACTCTCCTCCAGTTCTTCTTGTTATCCCTGAGCATCCGGGCCCACAGCATATTCATCACTTCTGGGAACTGCTCGTACATGAAGGTGGCTCTGGTTACAGAAACATTCACAAAAGAAGAGAAAGAGGGAAAATTTGTCCTTTTGCTCAAAAAATTCCTAAATTCCAATTTGCAATGCATAACAACCAACAAGTGGACTGGTTAGTCCTTTAACAGGATTTGACCAGAGATTCCCTTGTACTATGGAGCCCCAGGATCTCAACTCAGGAAGTACTTCAGGAACTACAGGTTTCTTGAGCAAATTTGTTTTCATGTATCCACTGCATCTCAAGAACTGTCACTTTGCATGAAACAAGTCTGTAAATTTTGAATAAGATTCACATCATTGCTTTGTTATTGTAGTTTACTTCTGTGTGACTATAATGTCTGAGTCAGTGTGAGATACAGGCACATGCAGTAGCGAGGATCTTCTCAGTGTTTTGTCTGGTTCCTTTTTCTATTTTAGTATGCAACCATTATGAACAATGACAAAGTTAAGTTGCAGTCTCACTTTCTTTCAGGTGGTCACTACAGACTTGTACAGACTCGGTTACATTATTATAACTTTAATGTCAATAGCAACAGAAAAATGTAGATTTCACATCTCTGCCCTCATACTGATACTACAGTCAGTGATTGCAGCAGTTTGAAAGATCGTTGTAGACATGTTGTAGCAGTTGAGAGGCTTGTGTTAAGTAACAACAACAGTAGCACAGTGGTTTCTGGCTGGCAGATAAACACTACCTTGGAAAAAGGACATTTGTTGGCAGCGCCCAAGAACCAAAACTTTAAATAGCTTCCTATGGTTGAATCCTCCTGCTAAAGCTAATGCAGCTGAAAAGAGCTTTAAGATTTCTGGGGTTGGATTTTATTTATAAACTAACCTTGGTGCTTTTCAGCACGACATGTGGTACAACATAGTTTATTGTTCTTACCTAGAGATTTCACTCATCAGCTGTCCTGATGGTCCCCAGGGGTCGTCATTGGTGGCCTCTCTGACTT
Source organism: Centropyge bicolor (assembly GCA_037975185.1). NCBI lineage: Eukaryota > Metazoa > Chordata > Actinopteri > Pomacanthidae > Centropyge > Centropyge bicolor. Next base: position 4,209,961 of record JBBMOC010000002.1, read on the forward strand.
TAGACTCCACCTCTGAATAGTTCATCACCACATTGGTTCTATACCGGGGGATAAAAATAAAAAACAAACACCATTTCATGAATCTTACCTATGTGAAGTATTCTACAAGGCGCTTGGCATTTCAGTTCAAAATATGTGGCCTCCATTGACACCAACAACATGGATGATAACATATGAAAGGTTCTCTAGTATAATTTAACCACTAGCCAAATAGGGCACTAAACAAGCAAATGCAAATCTGTGTTTACAATAAACACATAAATGAGAAAGATGGCACTGAGTGATAGAGGGCTGTGCTCAGTGTTGGTGAAATCCAAATTACCTAAGAAACTAACTAGAAAAGAAAATGGGAACTCAAATCAGAAGAAAAATAAACTACTAATGGTGGTTACCAGAATCACTGGAAATCCATATTTAATAAAAAAATAATTTGATAAAAAAAAAACAACTGCCTAAGAACACATTCACAGTCATGATGTTGACACTGCAAACTAAGGTAAACCATGCACAAACACTTAAACTTTATACTGTGTCTATTCACTCAAACCTGACAAAATTTTCTGCTTGTAGGTATACAAAATGTCCTCATCACAACCACCACTGATCATAAGACAGATAACAAATCAGTCTGTACAGGAGGCATGTATGAGTTAACAGGAGTAAATAATTTTCTATGCAGAGATTATTCTAGAAACAACGCAGGATGTGGGATGGTTTTTGGGGTACCTGTTTACATCGACTATTGAAGTTTTGCTTAGCAAGGACTCCTTTAAAGAAGAGATTTTTCATCTAAATTCAACTATTCCAGAAAACGGATTTACTAAATATGTGGCATTCATTTAGCAATACTTGGATGACCTGGTATGTTTAGCCAGTGGCCGAGGTGCATTTAAACATTTTTTTCTATTAGCTGCAATAAGAACAGTTTCTTCCAGGTCCAGAGAAGCATACTCCAAGGCATCTTATTCCAGATAATTAAATCTGGAGCCCTGTCACAGCTTCAGCCAAAACATGGAGAGCCAAAACATTTGAACCCTGCACCTCCTCATCCTTCCCTGACTACTGCCACATCAGCAACAAAATCTACAGAGCCTGAAAGAGCAGCATTGACTTGATGGGTGGAGATACACACTCTCTGTGGTTCTGAAGAAGGGCTGTGTTAATCGTCCAGGCTGTAGGGTAAGGTTACCACTCTGACAACATACTCTCTTTCGTAAAATTTAGTCTATGCCAACAAAATTATTTAAAAATGACCATGCCAGGTGCCCTTTCACAGCTGATTAAAATAAGCCTCCTTGTTGGACCATGGGTCACAGTAACTTTATGTGCTGGGAGACCATACACAGAAATCAAGCCTTATCCTGTATCAAACTGAATTCTCATGGTAATAATCTTCATATTACCCTCAGTTCAGTCCTGCAGAAGAACTTAATCTGTGTTTAGGAAAGTGGCTGCCACGTTTTGCCACAAGGCTTCTACTCAGATTTTCGAATAAAGCTTCAAGTGCGTGTCATCATAAAATACGATGACTGACAATTAAAAAATACTTAAGAAATAAAAATACCCAAATTAAATATTGATTCATCGGATTAAACGAGATTTTTTTTTTAAAATAAACTTTCTTCATAATGTTATCCAAATTAATGTTAGTTAAGCAGAACTTACACTTTTCAAATGATTTGTGAAATATTAGTATAATGGTACACATTTCACTTTCACAGGCATAGGTTTGGTCTCAACATTCTTAGGGACACATGAAATTATCAAAAAAACCAATTTTAAGATATTATGAGAAGCCTCGCCTCACGTTATTTAACATAACTTTTATTGCTCTATGTTCCTTCCTGCTCCCTGAGATCCTCTGATGAGTAGTTCCTTGTTGTTCCAAGGTCCAGATTGATATAAAAAGGTGATGAGCTCCTAGATTTTGCTATGGCCTGCAAACTTTGTTTCATCTTTTAAATCACTTTGGAAAACCCACTTTTTAAATAGCTTTACTGTGATTAGATTTATATTTTATATATCATTTTAGTTTGTTTTACTCTCTTTGAGTTTTATAACGTGTTTATTTTGTTTTGTGATTTATTTGTGTTTTAAATATGCTCTGTTATAATTGCTAAGCACTTTGTGACTGTTTTTTTTAAATGTACTATATACATTAAAAAGGTGATCATTATTATTGTTGTTGCTGTTGTGTTTATTATTACAAAGGTGACCTATATACTGTTTTGTTTTTCTCTGTAAGAAAAATGCTGAGTGAGTTATGTGAGTGACTAAATAAGCTCGCTCAAATATTTGGAGGGACAATTCTGCCTCCCAAAACATTGGTAAGGACATGTGACACACTAGGACACACTCTTGTTTACTTTGCATAACTGCCAATGAACTTTTTTGGGATTATCATCAGCAATCTGCAAATTCCTCCAAACCACTGATATCTTTCACACTTTTCTACAGACATTTAACTTTTTTCAATAAATTTTGACTTTTGAACTTTACAATGCTCTTGACTTATTGAAAATTGGATCATACAAGTCAAAAGCAATCCTTCACAGCAACCACTGGAATCTAATTCTACAAATAGTATAATACTAAAAATATCAGTGCATCCTAATATTTATGTGCAACTATGCAAAAATATTGTGTAAAAAAATAGACATAAAGAACAACAACTGCACAGCATTCAAATTTTGATTTAGAATTTGAATGTCAATGGCGTGAGTGAAGCTTTGACCTATTTGGTACAGCCCTAATTTTAGTTGAGGTTTCATGTAGTTTAGAGGCGTTTTTCGATTTATTTTGTGTGCTGCATTACTACCTGTATGCACCCTAGGTTCTCTCTAGCTATCTTACTGTTACTGCACAAGGTTTCATGCTTGCATGAATGACAGGCAAAAGACAAGAGGATATGATGTTGTGATGCAACATGTTATCTCTTCAGTGGTGGCCCTTGTCGTAGACATGAACAAGATGAAACGGAAGTTGTGATACTTTCTCACAGTGACACACTATCACACAGATTTTCATTAGACTGCTGTACATCAAAAAAAATTTCCATAGCTGTTACTCATTAACCCAATTTTATATTATTCTTCATATAATAATATGATCCAATGATGTCCCTTTCATTCATTGCAAGATGAATTTGAAACAGGATAAAACACTTCCTTGCATTTCCTGCATCAGCAAAAAAAACCTCACCTTACTCATACGACAGGAAATGTTGCATTACGCCACACTGTTCATGTGAATGACTAACAGCTTGGTGACACTTCATGAAAACCCTTTCTGAATGTCACAAAACACACATGCTTTCATCATCCTTGATATCAAAGCCAGGAACAAAATAATAAAATGAAAACTCCCTTCACCCTTAATCTTTGAAACTCACATGGTTCCTTCTTTCTGTCTCCTGGCCTGCCCCTCCCTCTTATGAAAGTAACTCATGTTCAAGGGAGGTCCAGTCCAGGAAGACAAGTGTATTCAGCAGAAATGCATTCTTGGATGGACTTAAAAACACGCTATGTGCAAAATTAGCCATTGAACCTTTGAAGGGAGGAAAAGTTGTGCAATAGTTTACCACAGTCCTAGAGTACAGGACTCACGTTCAGTCCGCAGCTAAATGTAAACCAAAGAGGTTCACAGCAGAACAAAAGACGCACAATCCCCAAGGTGTTGCCCAAGTGTATTGGTGGCTGGTTTATAATTTCAGGTAAATTACTGAGGTCAGCTGTGCAGGCTTGGACTGACACTGCCAACAAACTATGCAAAGACTCTGCAAAGACAATTAGCTGACTCCATCTTAAGTCAAATCAAAACCTGGTGGAAAGGTAAACAGTGACTGATGTGCCAACTTAATTCATCAAACTGTTGCACATAACCCCAGAGCCGGACATCAACCAACAAGTTGCAAAATCCTGCTGGATCACTGGTTACCGATTAATAATGTTCTGTTGTTTATCTAGTTGTTCTTTGATATTAGCTATATATCACAATAAAATGATCATGTAAGAGCATATCCAGAGAGTAAACAAACATATTTGATGAACACTGCTATAGATTGTAAATTGGATAAACGTCTAAATAACTGTGGCAAAAGTCGTATAAGAAGAGAAAAGCTTTCATGTCTCACTGTATTATTAAAGTATAACATTAGACATTTTGAAGTCTTGAGGTCTTGGTTTATGTTGCCAAACTAGTTCCATTTCATGAACAGCCAATGGTGTAAAAACAAACATAATAACTGTGAAGTAATCCCGCCACATGGCGTAATATTAAGTTTAACAACTGACTTAACTTACAGTAAAGCTAACGTTACTGTAAGGGTAACTCAGCTACAAGTGTCATAACAATCACACGGGAGAGTAACACGTTTACACACTCAATGAAGTTTATAAAAAGGATTCCAGACAGTGGTAGCCATACAACTAAAGGACGATATGTTCGTTCACAGATAACAAGTCCACAATCCCTCCTCTTTATTGAGCCCAGGAGCTGTCAAACTAGCTTATCTGGCTTAGCCTCGCCTGCTAGCTACCTAGCCCGCTGGCTACATAATTAGCTAGCTTGTTAGCTAAGTGTGTTAGCTTGAACTGTCGGAGAAAACGCACGAACTACAAGCTTCGTGACATTATAACAGCGCGAGTGTTGTCTCACACTAACCGACAGACCAGGCAAAATAACTGTGACAAAGAAAGGTTATTCATACATAAGACAAACTGGATTTTTCAAAGTCAGCTAACTAACTTGCTACTAGCATACGGGCTAGCTAACTTGTTAGAGTGACGTGACGTCAAAGTTTTGGGTACGTGTCTCTTCAAACAGGTAAACTACGGACACAAACAACAGACCTAACGTTAACATAGTTGTGAGAAACTTACGCTTTGTCGACCAGCTCCCTGACCTTCCACATGTTCAGCATGTTGGCTCCGTGAAAAGGGGCTTTCTGCCTCGGCAAACCCTTCACTCCAGACGATCACCGAAACCAAACCTTGAACTCTGTAAAGTAAACTCTTCTTCACCTCTTTCAAGACAGGAGGCGCAAACGCACCAGGCAGGAAAGGTTACTACGGGAAGTGCCAATGCTACGTCATGTTGCGTAAAGCAGCATTGGAGTTGTAGTTTCTAATTAGTACTCAGGCTCCACCATTGATACTGTAAGTACATAAACCTGTTAAATATCGTAGATAGAGAGACAGATATCATCTTGTGTAAAGATTAAACAACAGTGACAACCTGAGGCGTGGTGAGATTAAACTTTTCTTCATTTATGAGGACCGCCTACAATCAAGGACCCCAGGGGATTGACTGGATTAGTGGTCCTTGTTTGGAAAAAAGTAGTCCAAGTACCTGGCTGTAGGCCAAGAGGCAGTCAACATGTGGTTTTGCAAACCAGACAATCCATAAGTTTTGAAGTTTGTATGCATGTTAATGATGCATGAAATGACTATTTATACAGAAGAGTGAGTCATGACTGATATTTGATATAGTCTCATTGCAGGCGCATTGGTTTTTCTTTACTGCAATCTCTTGAGTGGCATTTATATTTTTTACATTCTTTATCCATCAGCAAGTGTAATGTTTTCTTTAAAAAAAATATGAGGGATCATTTTCAAAAATATATGTTAATTGTTAGTGTAGAAAATTGATATGTTTTGTTTATATGATATTTGAATATTTAAACCCTCTTAAATATAAATATCTGTATCTGCTTTGAAAATAGAGTATCTGTTATGCTATTTCATTCAGAACAGCCAAATTTCTAATGTTTTATTCTCAATTTATTATTTTGAGGTGACATTCCTTTGGCTTTCACTACACACTGCTAATTGAACTCTATTGTAATATCTATCCTCTCCGTCCAAATGTGTTCCAGTTTCCCTCAAACTGTAGTGTACATCATCATCAGCAGGTCACCACCCTGTGTGTTCTCCAGCCCTCCTCATCTGGCATTCAGGCATGCTACAATGACCCAGTGATGCTGTGTGACAGGCCAGGCAGGGCACTGGCTGTTTGTGTCAATCCAGATCAATCACTCCCTCTTCTGGACGGACAACGTCATCAACGCACAGAAAGGTCGCGGGGTGTACTCAAGCCAAGCCTGATGTGGTGAGCAGAGAGGTCAGCATTGCAAGTGAACACCCTTGACTGACTGAGTGTCATCTTAAATAGACACAATGGGTTTATGAGTAAGGAAAACTGGTATTCCATTGTTCATTTTTGTAAAGGAGGAATTAAATGACTGGTGGTGGTCATTTCTTTTGACTTGAAATGTTTTTTTCTGATTCTCCTGTGACTGGGCGTGTACCAAAAGTATTAAGACTCTTTGTCGTATTGATTGATATTCCAGTGGGCAAGATAAGCCCTCGGATGCCCTGCAACTGACAGGGTCTCTATTCTCTAATGATACGTGTAAATATGGCCCACAGCTTACACTTCGATAGGAGAGCAGGAAGAAACAACACAATAGCCAAAATACAACCCTTTTGAGAAAAAAACAACAAGAAACAGCACTTAACGGCCCAGAATGCACTGCACCCAGGGGAACAACCTCAATTACTGTTACACGTCCGAAGAGGAGAACTCTAGGAGAAGTGATTGCTGAGATGGAAATGGCTGTGTGTGTATTTGTGCATGTGTGAGTGTGTTTTTGTGCGAGTGTGTGGGTTGGAGGAGGATGGATAGAAAGGCACTCAGTAAAAAGATCTTTCAGAAACACTTTGCCTCTGTGACGCTGACGCGAGCTGTTGATTGACATGCACTTCTCGACAGAAACCAGAGCTATCAACCTATCTGCCACGCATTAAGAATGGCACGGTCCTTGGGGAGGGGCCTAAGTGGTAAATGATGTTGCTCAAGACACTCTCTGTCAACAATGCGTGTGTATTTGTGAGTGTGTGAGTGCTGAGGATGGCAAAGTATTCAATCAAAGATTTGATTGAAAAACCCCTTGTGTCCTTAAAGATCAGAATTCTGTACACTCATGTATAGGATCCTTGTGTGTGTGTGTGTGTGTGTGTGTGTGCAGGGTTGAGTCTTTGTTTTAAATATAGTATGGTGCTGTGTATTCTAGAGAAAAACTGAGTTGACAGAAGACTTAATTGTAGAAATCCGATCTCAAACAATATTTATACAGTTAAATTGTGCTGAGTTTTAAATTTAAGAAAGAGACAGGCAGAAACATTCTCTGTAAGAAATCCTGTAGAGCCATATTCTGCATTTGGATATGGAAAAAAAATGTCAGCCTTTCCTTGATATTTCATATTTTATAACTATGTTCCATTCATCATCTTGCTCTTCTGTTGATCATCAATTTGGTCTACTGAGACCAAGTTGTCACTAACAACTTTTGAGTTGAAGGAGATGACAAAGTAAACCAGATAAACACAATGTAATTGTAACACAAGCAGCACTAGGGGGCACTCTGACTTTTCTGGTACTGGAGACTGCTGAGTATTGCGCTGGGGTGAGTGTGTCTGCGCACATGTGAGTGAGTGTGTGTCAGTCAGTATGACCACTGGGGGTCGAGGCTGTGTGTCTACATGGCTGAATTTCCCATGACAGATGTGGTCAGAACATCATCTCAACTTGGGAATGTGCACAAAAAAGACACAGCCTCTACAACTCCGCTATTATTCTTTCTCTACAAACATGTGCTTCCAATCTCTTTAAACACTTTTTTTTCGTTGCAGTTTTACAATGTCATTAGAAAACAATGTTCTTTGTTTTGCACATTAGCTATGAATTAACGCTCCCGCCCATCTTTGTGCCCGCAGAGGAGGTTCTGATCTGTGGAGTCACTCACTGGGGCCCAGCTTTCCTCCTGTCAGAGCAAGGGTTCTTTCACTCCTGTTATATTTCAGGCTGTTATTGTTGGCCCTCTTGCAGGCTCGGTAAGATCTTTAGTCCTTTTCCCAAGCGATATAACCCCCACACACATCACACAGTATCTGACCCCTGTCTCAGTGACACATGACAGGTCCACTGTGGTGTGTGTGTGTGGGCATGTGAGCAAGACTCATGTGTGAGTGTGTTCATTTATTTGTGTGTATGCTTTCATGTAAATGTGTAAGTAAATATCTCTGTGTGTGTGTGTGCAGCATAGATAAGCGTACAGAGCATATCTGGCACGGTATGTACTTATTGAATATGCTAAAACAATGAGGACACTATTCACATGTTCAAAGTCGCACAGACAGCCCGCTGTGATCTCCAAACCACACACACAGATGTTCCTAATGGGACTAAAGTAGCATTCACATTCTTGTGGATAACCAGTCTGTTTATTTTTCTCTCTAAACTGGACCGGATTGCCACTTTCCCTGGTGAGAAAAAGGATGGAAGATGATAAAAAAATACGAGGAGGCTGATGAGAGAGGCTCCCACCACAGTTTAGTCCTCCAAAGCCAACTGCCAGTCCTGCTAAACCAGCGAACCTCAGCGGCGTTGATTTAAGGGTGACAGTAATTCAGTGTATAATGGAAGTTGATGCCAGTGTGCAATACTTTGCAAGTTAAAACTGCCGTTGTCTTATTCCCCTGCATGAGGAAATGAGCTCGGTGTAATTGTGAAGGCTTATGTTTATGAGTCAGGATGTTACAGTAAATCCTGTTGCTTTGTACATGGGCGAGAAAGCATACACATGCACGCAGAGAAACCCACACAGGTATGCTGAAGTCCTGAGAGCATCTGCTCCTTTACAACCAGATTGAATTAGCAATTACAGAGAGTAAAAACCAGAACAAAACATCTGGAGCTGTAAGCAGCAGAGGTTATAAATCTGAGATGGGGGCGGGGGGGTATGAAAATGAGCCAAAGTGAGATTCTCAAGGACAGTGTCTCTGATTGGCCCATTAACATGCCAGGGGTGTCAAAAAGGACCTGAGGCAATGGGAGAAATGGGACAGAGCAGAGGGCTTTAGAGGGCATATGGAACACCAGCGAATGGAGAGGTAGAGCGTACAGAGGAGAGCACAGGAGAGGGCCACTGATATACTGTAGGGGAGTGAAATGCAGTATTAGCAAAGATAGTACAACTGAGGAGATAAATGAATGTTGTTTGTGTCTTCAACCTCCTCACAGGAAAGCCGCCCGATAAGCAGAGAGAAAGCTGTGGAAAAGCTGAAAGGAAGTTGTGGAAAAAAGACCCGGGGGGTTGTGGAAAAAGACCTGGAGCTGCATGGGTGCAAGAATTAAGTGAAAGAGGCTGAAGATCACCGCTTTGCCAAACCATAATTATGCATGTTCGGACATAGAAAAATGCTTCAAGGAAACGTGAGGCCGGGTGTTCATAAATGCATTTTAACGATTATATCCAGTTTGGTTTAAGTCCATATAAATGTGAGGTTGGAAAGCCGCAGTACCATTACCACATCTGTTTTTGCTATTATTGGCACAATAAATTACGTAGGCAATTTGTTTGCGCTGTTGTTAGAGTAATAGAATCAAATTATCCCATGTTAGGGAAATGATTATGTACGAAGCGGAACCCATCAGGGATTCACAAGGCAATCAGTGAAGTAAGACAGAGCTGAAATGTTGGCGCTCTGCACATCAACTGTTCCAGGTCCACTACGTCATTTGAAAGAACTTCTCAACCTCGGACAGGAGATGGCTGTACCTGGTTCACACAGAAGTAGGCAGTTTCACTAACTAATGTGGCAATGCTAACTCAATGTAGAGCCACAGTGGTTGCTGCAGTAGATCTCCAGTATAAGATCAGTTCAGTGGAGCTGAATGAAACAGCACAGAGAGAGAGAGATACAAGCTCAGTCATAACACGAGCGAAATGAGAAGAGTTCGAAATGAAGGACAATATCAAATGAGTCTTATCAATTAAAAGTCAGGGAACGGTGTTTACATTCCCAGTCCAAGGCCAGACACTGGGTGGGTGCTTCAAATAGGTCAAGGTTGAAGTGAAAACAAAAGTTAGTCGATTAGCAGTCGAGGTGCAGCGCTCCTACTTTGTATGCTAATCTGGCAGATCATCATATCGTGTAGGCACTGCCTGCGATTCTACATCTGCACGCACTCATTTAATTATCCAAACACAATTCACAAAAGTCACTGGAAACAAACCAAACCAAAATAAAATAATTTGCATATATTTAAAAGAGCAGATAAAGTCCCTCGGGGTTGGTTAATATTTCAGAGGCATAATAATAATATGCTAAATCATTCACATTTTATCCAGCACCAAAACAAAGTGGCTTTGTCGATGTAATTAGGGTGTTTTAGAGTTGAATCACCCTGGCAAATGACCATGTTTTTCTCTCTGGGAGATCTGGGTGTGAGTGTATCTGAGCCTCTCTCTCTCTCTCTCTGTCCCCCCATATACATATACATGTGTGTGTTTGTGTGTGTGCTTGTGTTGTATTGTCACCGTTCCTCCATGTGCGCGCAGTCTTAGAAAAGGATTGATTAAAGAGAGAGTGTCTGTCTCAGAGCAGTTAATGAGGTTTAGTCCCATGAGCTGTGAGGTTTTGGGTGTGTGTGAGTGCATGTGTGTGTGTGTTTGCGTGTGTGCATGTAGACCTAGTGGAAGACGTTGTTAATTGGCTAAGACTTACTTTCAGCAAGGGGGTAGTCAAGGGCACGGTGCCTCCACATTTGTGGAGAGCCATTTGTAGAACAGTGATACGTTCACTTTCCATATTGAATTTTATTTTGAGGGAATGATGAGTCAGTAGCAGGCTGAAGGAAAGAAAGATGATTGTGAGTCTAGTTATAATTTAAATATGTAGATAAAACATCTGGATAATTTTTTCATGTTTGAATGATAGAAATATAAATTAACAAAACACATGCTAAAAACTGAATGGAAAAATTTTATTTTACTGTTTTTTGTTACCTGAGTGTGTCTGAAGATGTGAATGAAACTCATTCATTTTTTTCTCTCGGGTGACAAGAAGAAGACAGAAAGGAAAGAGAAAAAAGAGGAAGAAGGAGAGAGGTAAAGAGAAGGAAAAAGAAATAGAAAAAGACAGAAAAAGACAGACTCAAACGATGAGCGAAAGAGGAAATGAGACAAAGCGGGAGAAAGAGAGATATTCCACAAAGGCCAAGGTACGGTAGATGGATACAATCTCTCCTGCTCTGGTCTCCACACAGACCTGTCCGTCTACATGTATATATACAGACCTGTATGTTCTGTTGCAGAGCAACACACAGCTCGTCTCAAACAGCAGGAAGCATCAACGCTTTCATGTGGAGCACAGCCCAAAGTAGAGCAAGATCACAATCTGTGTGTGAATGTGTGTGTGTGTGTGTGTGTGTGTGTGTGTGTGTGTGTGTGTGTGTGTGTGTGTGTGTGAGAGAGAGAGAGAGAGAGAGTGCGTGCGTGTGCGAAACCCAGGCTTTTCCCCCCTTGGGACCTGCACAAACACGCTTCCCATCTTTCCTTTGAGTTTCACATTCAAAGGTTCCACTCGTTCAGCTGTCAATCATTCTCTCAGCCAATCAAGGCCCTTCATTCTCAGTCTGTTTATAGATCAAGGGTGGTTTAAGCGTACGTATGTGATGTGACTGGAATTTTTACCATGACTAATACTAATACTGTAAATATTCATATTTTTTTTACACATCACCAGTGGTGTCAATCAAAATCAACACTTATTGTGCCATACTGTGAGCATACGGAAGTCTATAACAATGTTTATGACTGCAGGTCCTGGAAACCCATTGTTGCTACTAGAAGGATGCCAGAATATGCAGAAAGAAACCTGGACCAAGAAAAAAAAGGTCTCAAAGATGGCTGAATGGAATGAAGTAAGTTCATGGATGCATGTAGAAAGACAGAGAAAATTCTTTAAAAAGAAGCACAGATGGAGCTTATAAAAGGAAGTAGCTTTGTGTGTGGATTAGGCCTGGTGGCTGGTGTGTGTGTGTCTGTGTGTGTGTGTGTGCGTGCATTATATGTGTGCATTTGTGTTATCAAAAGAAATTCAGTGCTGTATAGAGGCATTAACTATTGTGTTATAGGGCTATCGCAACCCAGATATGTCATGCTTAATTTAGTGGCTAAGAGTACAAGAGAAAAGGAGGAGTAAAAAAAACGACAAATTACTGTGAAATGTACAATATATCTGCAAGTATGAGTGCATCACACAGCAGCTGCACTTGTGCTTTAATGCATAGAAAGACTGAGAGCGAAAGGGAGCTATAGTGATAGAGAGAAAGAGCATGAAACAGATGGAGCATCAGGTGACAGCAGGCGTTATCAGACCTCACCTCTGATTGCCATCTATTATGATGGAACAATAGTTTCCTGTGGGCCATGCTAACGACCTGTGTTTGTCAGCAACAGGGGAAATTAACCCAAGCCAGACTTTGTTTTCTTTATGCCAGGAGGGAAACTGACAAAAGGAGAGGAGCAGAGTGGGAGAGGGAAGAATCACTCAGACACCTGTTAAAGTGGTGATAGACAGCTGCCATATGTCCATACCTGCAATGCCTGGGCACCGTGGGGTGAGGTGCAGTGACCAACAGAGGGCAGCAGAGGGCTTCAGAGCTGTCCCTCAGAGGTGGGTCAAAAAAAGCTCAGCCTCAGACTTCCAGACAATCCGTGCAGTCTAGTTCTACATGTCACCTCGCAAATGTCCACTCAACGCTCACTTTATATCCGAGTCACAATTATTTAAGGACTTGCAGTGTTTGTGCCCGAACCTCAGAGCCGCCACAGTGAGATACTTGTTTGTTTTTGTCAACTTCACCTATTTTTCCCAGCTGAAATAAGGTGGGAGTGAGGTTTGAACTGCAGGGCACTGGTAATGGCGGAGTGTGTGTTCTACAGCACGTCTCAGCGAGAAACTAGCTCGATCTATTCACACTACATGCAGAGCCGTGGCCTCCAGGCTTGAGTTCCTGCTTCAGTAATGACTCTGTTCCCCTGTGGAATGTAGAACATTGTCTTTCCTCAAATGAAGGAAAGCACACAATCACACACATACACTCGCACGCACGCACGCACACATACACACACACACACACACACGCACTTCAATATGCATGAAACTCACAAGGTTGTAAACATACACAGACAAAATAGTGCACACATAAATACACACATACTTGCACCCACATATGCTCCCCCCCCCCCCACACACACACTATCTCCCCAGCCTCAGAAACATTGATTGGGCCTCCCTCTCAGGTTTGCTCGCCTCTACCATGATCAATCAGTGAGTTTATAGACCACAGTGTGTGGCAGCTTGTATTGCTCTTTCTCCCTCTTCGTTACCGATCAGAGAAAATCCCACTCTAAGCAAGCGCAATGCACATTCATACAATTTTAATGACTCTTAAATTAACCATCATATTTTTTGCACCACTCCTTCACTGACTAAATCGCTTAATATGCATCAACACTGGCCTCACTTGTGGGTTCGCCGTGACATTTTTATAATTCCTTTGCACGGGCATTGTGTTTATTTATGAGTGTGTAGGCTTTTTTGGCTGATAAATGGCACAATTAAACAGTGCTCAGACACTCGAGCAGGCGTTTCAGGCTGCTGACAGATTTTTAGTGTCCTCTTCCTTGGCTAACGATGAAAGTAAATAATGTCTTAACGAGGTTGCTGGAGCAGTTGTTTGAGGATTCATTTTATATTTTACATTTGCTTTGAGCAGCAGTGGTTGAACACAACACAAAAGTGAGGTTCACAGCCTAGATTTTAAAGCTTTGAACATAATTTAGTAGCTTGTTAACAAATTCCTTTACAATTATTACCAAGGTTACAAATGAAAATTGAAATAATTTCTGAATTTTTCAGGATACTGTCTGCAGTGAGGAGACTAATTACATTATTCATAACATTTTCCTTCCCTGTGTGAATTCAGCTTCTCTTTTTGCATTAAGCTTCAGGTGTCTATTTCTGTCCAATTTATATTTGCAGGGTCAAATAAGACAGACTACAATGATGTTAAGCTGCAGTTTGCAGGATGCCACGGAACTCGAATCTTCCGACTTCCTGTATGCATTATTCAAGGGCCCCTATTGGCTGCTGTGTGTTTAGTGATGAAAGCACCCTGACGCAATACTCGGCAACAGTGTTTTACAGTATTGTTTTACAAACTATTGTATGGCAGGGTTAGAACAAGGGAGAGTATTAGCCAGGCCCTGGAAGGAGGGTAGCTTTATGAGCCCTCTGAGGCCGGCTGGGGAGCTCCTGGGCTCCTGTGCAGTTAAGCAGTGGGCTACGGCGCTACAAGCTGCCCCCACATTTACAGAATGCCCTTGGACGGAGGATGTGTGTGAGAGAAAGTGTGGGGCATGCATGCTCATGGGCTAATGAGTGCATGTGTTAATGCCTGTGTGTGTTTGTGCGCACATGTGAGTGTGTGTGGACGAGATGTTGTTGGGTTGAGTCAGTCTCCAGAGGGAAGGAGAAGGACAAATGCTCCTTAAAAATAGCCCCTGGGCAGCTGGTGTACACAGTCTATCAGCAGTCCGTCCCTGGGGCCAAGGAGGGAGTGAGGGAAGGGGGAGTGGAGAGAAAGAGGGAGAGAGAGAGAGAGACAGAGGATGGATGTAAGAGAGAGTGAGAGAAATGTGGAAAAATAGGCTAGAACATGGCTGGAATGGAAAGAGAGAGAGAAAAAAATATATAATATATATTTGGATAAAAAAAGATCACCCTCTGCCCAAGAAAGAGAGAAGATAGTAAAAAAGAAGAGAGAACCAAAAGTCAAAGAGAAAAGGAGAACAAACTGAGATAGTCAGCGAAAGAGAGAAGGCAAAAGATGGAGAGTGCCTCCTGCTCCCAGTTGTGAATGCTCTGGAGGTCACAGTGGAGGGATAGGGTTTTAGAGAGAGCAGCTTTGTCCCCAGACGTCTTCAGTTACTAATATACCAGTGTGTGCTTCGCTAAATCGCTCCCAGTCGGCGGGAGTAGAGATCCTTGAGACCCACTGAGACCCTTTATGGAAATAACTCTACTCCATTTGCTCTCAATAACTTGCTGAAACATTTTGTGTGTGTGCGGGGGTTGGTGTATATTTGAATTGAAGGTGCTCATTGAGCATTTGCGTGCGTAGTTTTAATGGACATGCACATAATGGATAGATGGTTTTTACAACTGTTCAATCTACTGGGAGCAACAAAATCATCAAGCTATTAGATATTTATGGCACAGGAATGCTCTGATTTTAAGGCTGCGGAGTGTGTGCTTTTTTGTGACTCTGGAGTGATCTCAGGTATGACATTATCACATACTAGAAAAAATTAGATTAAACCCAGACATGAGAGAAGAATCTCAAAGAAATATCAGGTAAGAATATAGTTTGCGGCAGGCGACTGGGAAGGTTTGTGGGTGTATTTCAACTTTAAATGAGAAATAAAGAGCTGGAAGTCATTCTATGGTTGCCTGAAGGATCCCACACTCTCACAGTATCATCAACACACCAATTAGAGCCACAGACTGGGAAAGGATCAATGCGATTCTGAGTGTGTGTATGTGGGTGGTGTGTGTGTGTGTATGTGTGTGCGTGCAAGATGTATTTCGTTAGTTCCTCTGCTGAGCTAATTGAGCTGTTTTTCCTCAACAGTTGGGAGCTCTTAGGCTGCGGACAGATGCCCTTGGGCACAAGGTGTGTGTGTCAGTTTGTGTGCATCTGTGCGTTTGCCACTGCGAGCATGTGTTCCATCCTGCCATGGTGATTGCGAGAGTTTGTTGGTGCATGCCAAAACCTGCGTGTTATGTGTGTTTGTGTGTGTGTGTGTGTGTGTGTGTGTGTGTGTGTGTGTGTGTGTGTGTGTACATGGCATGCAGGCCGTTGGTCTGTCAGTGGCGTATTTAGCGGTCTCCAGCCGTCATTAGTGTCCCGACTGTCACATCGAGCCGTCTTAGTTGAGCTCTTTATAAAGCTTTGTTTAGAATACTCTGGCCACATGTGCTCCGCTGCGACTGATGAGCCCTGAGCGGGTGCTGATGGAGTGTGTGCGTGTGTGTGTGGAAAGCGGAGTGGTGATGGAGCAAAGCCGTCCTGACAGAGATGTTACCCAGCAGCAGGATCCTGTGACCCCCCTCTTCCTCACACACACACACACACACACACACACACACACACACACACACACACACACACNNNNCACACACACACACACACACACACACACACACACACACACACACACACACACACACACAAACACACATGCCACCATCACCTATCAAAACAGCCTGGCTTTCAATGTCATCATTGGGGTCATGTTTAACTTGAGAGAAGAGGATATACTTTGTTTATTCCACGGAAAGGACAGTTGACCATTCCTCACATACAGGAAATGCAACATACTGTACAGGGCAACAATACTCACACTACACTGCAGCAGTGGTGGAAAGTTGCCAAGGACATTCACTCCAGTAATGTTCTTGAGAACATTTTGAGTTACTTGTATTTAACTGGACTATTTCCATTTTCAGCAACATATTTCTACTCTACTAAATTTTGAAGGAAAACATCCCACAACAAGTATGAGACATAGTTACTCTGCAGATTAAGACTGTTTAAAACATAAAACATAATACCCCACATTAAGGAGTGAGGGCATCCGTCTGCCTCAAACAAAGTGTTTGTGGCCTCGTCCAACAGCATGTGAAACCTCCTCTACTGTCACTTTTCCAGTGTTCGAATAAATGGGTACTGGGTTGACCAATTTGTAGATTTCCAAAACAGGAAAACCATCAAAACACTTTCCGCTGCACTTGGCCAGGTGTCTGAAAGTGTGTGAGTATAGGGAGGGTTTATACAGCTTGTCCCATCACTTTTCAAAGAGAAACTGTGCACTGGTATTCACATTAATACCAATACACCCAAAAAAAGTTCATGGAGAAATATTAGAAAGTCAGTCGGATGCAGCTGGTAGGAGGCTTTTCATGCTGAACCATTATAATCACTTTTGCCTTTACACATAAATGATGACGTGTCTTACAGTTTTGTTTTAAACATACTAAATCCTTAAATGCATAAAGTAGAATTTCTGCATTAAAAAAATCAACTAGACTGTAATATATTTTATTGAGTCATGTACTTACATTATCCCAAATTTTTTGTACGATGTTCAAACTGAGCAATCTGTAATTTTAATCAAGGTAATGGCATCTGTCAATGGCTTTGATTCCCTTTGTCCTCTCTAAAGGCTATGACTTTTGGGGAAACCAAGGAGAAGTTTGCAAACCTGACGAAACATGAATAAAAATGTATTCCATCACCTTGTCAATGAACATTTTTAGTCAGGTAGAGTTTTAGCGACAGTGGTGGTTGTTTAAAAATGAAGACAACAACTATCATGATCCCACACTACTTTACTATATCATCAAACTTTATCTTCTGTTTTCATCTTTTTGATTGAGAGACCCCTAGTGGCAGAAATGACATACTGTCCATGTAAAGCTTGCACTAGGATAAAACAAGATAATCCTCTACTGATTACTAAATTAGAAATTCAGGTGTTGCAGCAGCACAGAGGCAGAAAAAAGCACAGATAAATAGAAAAAAACTATTAGAAATAAATAAATAGAAGTGTATGAAATAACAGTAAGAATAAAAATTTTAATAAACTTATACTAGAGAAATCAAAATCAGAAGACAAGCAATATACAAGTAAAACAGTAGACACATCTACAATAGTAATGAGTTATTCTATTGATCTTATAATTAAACATAATTGCCACAAGAAGACACTGACCATTGGTTCCTACAGGACATCTTAAAGTACAGGTCACAAACATATAGTTTAATTTTTTCAACAGGCTAAGAAAGTTTCTCAAACAGCCAACAGCCTGGAGGGTTTTTTTATTTTTTATTTTTTATTTTTTTTTTGCAAATCCTACTCTAACAGGAGTAAATAATGCATTTGTTGGGAACTTTTTTCAGCAGAGCATTAATACATATTTGGTGCTGGTGAGTATTATCAGCAGCAGGACAGTGCCCATGTTGGCCCACGTGGTGTGGCTCGTTGATGTGTTTTTGATCATGGAGGTCAGAGGAAGCCGATCAATCAGGCTCTGGCTACATAGGCAATACTTGTTAGGAGGTTAAATTCATCGCTTATTTTGGTTGTTGAATGGAATATGCTGACAATGCGCAAAAAAATAGAAGAGTGCCAACCTTTCATTTAAAATGCTGCTTAACATTAATAGTAATCATAATTCAGTTTTATAATATATGCATAATAATATAAGACTCTGAAAGCGGCCATTCTGCATAATGAGAACTTTTCTTTTTAATACTGAAGGACATTTTGCTGCCGGCCCGTCTGTACTTTATAATGCAGGACTTGTACTTGTGATTGAGTAATTTTAAATTTTAATATTGCTAGTTTTACTTAAATAAATGATTTGAATATGTCTTCCACCGCTGCATTGTGATTCTATATGACAGACTGTTTGGAATTAAATCGCTCACAATTTTTTTTGATTTCTGCAATAAGATGTAATAGATGTAAGCACCCGTGGAATCAACAAGTATTCAGGCTTGTTTTCAACAATACTTGCCTGCAGTCTCTAGCTGGTGCTGGTCGTCTCTCTTCACCACGGCAGCTGCCTGTGATGGTTATCTCTCATTCGTTTTCAAACACACAGACACACGCTCAGACCCACGCACGTTTGCACACCCACTCCTGCAACTCACGCACTTCCACATTTGCACACTTGCACACGTTCACACACTTGAACACGCTTGTTCTTTTTCTTTTTTTTCGCCCCATCTCTCTTTTTGACAACACAACTTCCAGCTTAACTTCCAGCAGAAGTGCGCCACTCTCAGTCCTTCAGCGGGAGTCGTTATACTTTGAGCTACTCAGGAATGCAGTCTAACTTTCTAGTACAAGACTAGTCATTGAGTCTCTCTCCAGGGACCCTTGCTATATAACTTATACTCACTTTACAGGACTTCCATATCAGTGGAAGGCATCTCTCTGTGAAAGCACTGAGGCAGGAGTTGGGATAAAGCTATTTGATGTTTTGTCGCAAACGTATCTGAGGTAATGGATACTGTGTGAAAGGCTATGGCTGCGTGAGTGAAGTGACAAAGTTAGTTTGGGCCTTACAGATCTTTAAATCCCCCTGGATCACTCAAACTGCCCCCTTCCACGCTCACCGCTCCACTGATTGTGTGTGTTTGCGTGTGTGTGTCAGATGATTGGTACCTGGGCTAACAGAGCGGAGTCCCTCAGGTCCTTCTGTGGAGGTTCTCAGGTCTGGTCAGTTAACCTCCATCTCTCTCTTTGATCGCCGCGGCTCAGACGACCCTCAGGGAAAACACAACACACTCGAACCCTAAGTCAGACGTCTCTCAGCAGATACACACACACACACACACACACACACACACACACACATCCACACTTACCCACAGCAGACAAATGGATTGACACATATATACAAGAAACACAAGAAACTTTGCACATATGCCAATGCTTACACCTCGTCATCCACATATCCACACTCACACATCCACACACACACACATACTTTGCCACACAGTCTGACCAAGGGGTAATGCTATACAGCCAGTGTCAGTGAGAGCAGGGTACTTAAGGTGCTATTACACTCCCATTACCTCTACTCTCATGTGCAATCAGGGAGAGGTGATGGCCTGCGCTCTGGCAACACACACCCTGTTTCCCCTTCTGACAGCACTGCGGACAGAAGCCCGAGGCTCTGGGCTCCAGGATCGTAAGGCGAGGAGATTTAATCTGAAGGGTGTGTGTCGTATCTGGTAGGTAGAAGAGAAGGAATGCATTGTGCAGCAGCGAGGCTAACAGGGATAAAGCTCAAGCTCCTATTTGCAGATGATGATGATGGATATGCAGAGTTTCATGTGTTTGTGAATCTGTTTTAATGAAACGTATGAAAAGAAAACATCACCCCCCGCCCCCATTTTCTACCTCTGTTTTTTGTGCCCTCTCTCTTTCTCTCTCCCTCTCTCTCTCTCACACACACACTCACTCGCTCTCTCTCAGCTGGCCCTAGATAGTTTTGCTCTTCCCCCAGCTCCTCTGGGACCCCTTCTCTGTGTCGTTAATCAGAGCTTCTCAGCTCAGCTTCTCTCTCTCTCCCTTTTTCTTTCTTTTCCAACTAACACACACACACACACACACACACACACACACACACACACACACACACACACACACACACATATGCAGTCTTATAGTCTCTCTCCCCTCCTCCCCGTGCATCCTCAGCCCCATCCATCATAAAACGGCAGTAGGAAGGTGGGGTTGTGTGTAAGTGCGAGTGTATGAAAGTGTGCGTGTCAGGTTCTGTGTGTGCGTCTGTGTGTGTCAGCTCATGTATGTGCGCGACATAGGCACACATCTCTGTGTCTCCTCAGCAAAAATGAATTGAGACTTTACAAGAAGAAAGCAATTAGGCCAGGGCTTTGCCCTATCATTCACTGGCTAATGTATCAGAGGCAGAGTGAATATTATTAACGGACGGGGAGGGTAAGGCTCTGTGGGTTTTACAGCCAGAAGGTAGGACAAGAAAAGACTAATGATTGTGATGAAGTAACCCTGAGTTGAAGGGTTTTAATCACTTGTAGGCTTTGTGGCTTCGCAGTTGAAATGCTCTTTATGGTAACTGCATGGCTTCCAGCTCTCAGTCTCTGCCATCCACTGAGACCTAGTAGGAAAGAATCAAATGAGCCATAATCGAACATGGACAAGGATGGCTGAGTACAATGCAACAAGATTACTCATTCATCAGCATGTGTGAGCGAGGGCCAGGGGCTGAGGGAGCAGAGAGACAACAAATTGTGAGTCAGAAAAATGGAAACTCTGATGAACAGAGGACAAAGAGATAAATTATGTGAGGAGCGGAGGAAGAGGGCGCAGAGACAAAAGTGCAAAGGAGGGATGGGTGACTGAGGTGAAGCATTGATGGACAGAGTCAAGAAGGAGCAGACAGAGGAGAGAGGAGGTGAAGGAGCAGCAGTGGGTCAGTGAAGCGTAGAGACAAACCATTTGCACCTCAGCAGCAGCAGAGCAGAGTGCTCTTGACTTCTGTGTGTGTGTGAGAGAGAGTTAGTGTGACATGGGTCGGGGGAAACTGGGTTCAGATCTAGGATAGGTCACATTGTAATGGTGGGTTTTAACAGCATTTTTGTTTCACATCTCCACAGCGCTCTTAAATGTCATGCATTTTAAAAAAGTCAGGTCTCGGTGGGTCGCGCTGACATTGATGTGTGTGCTTTCTTCAAACAGGAACCTTCCTCTTTGTGATTTAAAGCAACATTTCGTGCTCTCTGGTTACATTTGTTGACATCACTCAGCTCTTAACAGCAAATGTGATATGATAACTCAATCAGGCAAGACGCTAAATATTGAGATAAGCCCATAGTGACCCTGAAGAAAAATATGAGGCCAATCTGTTCCAGCCTGTTTCTGTGTTACAGTCACAATTACTGGAGATTACAGCTAAATCACTTCCACATGGACTCAATGAAAACTTTACAATCTCTCCCACAATACATGATGAGGTGACTTTGTTTGGACTTAAACCAAGAGAGGAAAGAGGAGAGGAGGTGAAGGAAGTAAAGTAGAAAGAGCCTCAGAGCAATGGGGGGTGGAAGGTTGGCGGGGGGGATTTGAGGGATAGGTGGAGGATTTTTGTAAAGAGCTTATTTTTGAACCATCATGCAACCATCATTTTCTCTCCCAAGAAGTTCTGTTCCAAAATCTGTCAAATGGGAAACAAATGTTGTGGGTGAGACCGCACGAGGATAAAAAACATTCTTGTTGTTTCACAATCCACCACCAGAAAAGAGCTGGCTCAGAAGAGGAATAAAAGAATGAGCAAGCAAAGACAAAAATCAAAATCAGCTTCAACATCACAGAAAGCAGAGGAATGCTCCAAGACAGAGCCTTTAAAAATGTATTTGTACTTGAAAAAGAGACAGTCATAATAAGGGACTGTACAAAAATTATTAGGGGTGTCAAAAGTGTGGAGAGCGGTGTATTTTTTTCTTTTTGCTGTAGGGTGTAAAGTCATTATTTTTGTGGAAGAGTAGGAACTTTTTCTCATGCCAGATTTATATTTATAATATATTAATCTATATTTGTCTTTAATGCAAATTATAAAAAGTTGGATTTTGTGTCCACTACAATTCATAAAGGTGTGTTTGGCCATATGCACAGCACCAATCCTGTTATAATTTTGTGAAAATTAACATTCCATAAAAGAGCACTCCACCAATTTGGCATTGCATTGATGGACAGTTTTTAAAAAAATCGGTGGAGTAGAACAAGACATACTACCCTTTTCATGCATTTTTCTTTATTTTCAAAAAACCTGGCATCTGCTTTACCCACAATGCAGCTCAACCATGAACCGTTCAATCTTAGATTTGGGTGTTTTATGCTGCTTGACTAATGTAGCCTCGAGCCTCTAGCAGAGAGGAGGAGTGAGCAACAGAAGTCTGCTCTGATTTTTGTCATTTTCAAACTTGTAGTTATCAGCCCCTACTAACAAGTGACATCACTTGAGATAATTTCTCAGACTTTGTGCAGCTCCCTCTGGAGCCACAAAAGGCTTGATACCACATTTTTCTTTAATGCAATAGTACTCCTCAAGACCTGTAAAAAGACTTTAATGAGGAAATTAAAATTAAACTTGGGTTACACCATCTTAAACTATGGCATCATTGGTGAAATTAGTTCTAAAAATTTAGTAGTGTTGTATTCTTTTGGACCATTGGGCCATAGTTTGCTGCAATTTCTCTCTTAATTAAGAAGAGGGTCCAAAAAAAAAAATCATTAATGCTAGTCAGGGCCTTGAATTTTTATGACGTGCAACATAAAGTTCGCCCTCCCTCCCAGCTCTAATTATTTATGTACAGTCCCTAAGTCAGTGAAAGGAAGGGGGCGATTGTTCAGCTAAGTAAAGTCATTTCTAGATTTTCCCCCTTTTCCTCCATAAAGCGAACTTGTTGAAATGTCCTCTTTGTCCACAGCGGCTCCGTGGTAAAACAATCCACGGTAAAGTCAGAGCATGTGGTCGTTAACTCAGGCTGGCATACCTGTCCTGCTTTTATAGGTGGCAAAAGCTACTAATCCTTCAGTCCAATATTTACTTAGTCCAAGTTATGCTTTCCTGGACCCTAGCTATGCATCTCTGCTGCTCCCTGCTTATATATTCTTGGCCCTTGATGTATTCCTGGCTCAGGAAACAACTTTTAGTGCCCCGCAAGGGCTGAGTGAGAATTGACAGTGTGTGCCAGAGTGAGAGCGAGAGGTAGGGGGCCTGTTTTAGTTCCACTGTGTTTGTAAGGTCACTCAGAGTACATCTGTATGGAGTGGGAACTCACTCGCTTTCACTGTCACAACCACTCACAACAGCCATCTGTAATGCTGTTATGTGGAGCACTGTGTCCCTTTGTCCCTTACACACACACACACACACTCTCTCTCTCACACACACACACACACACCACCACACAGTCACTCACACACCCTCACACATATAAGAGCACATACATGCACACGCGGACGCACACACTCAAACCCACACACACTCTTGCGGCGTCACCGTTCACACGACAACAAATGAACCAACGCAAACACACATTAACATAATGCTAGGTTCTAATTGCGAGAGCATGTGTTTCTAATGAAAAAGTTGTTTTAGGGTTTTATTCCGCTAGGCTGTCAAACAATTCACCCGTGTTTTGAAATATAATTGTGGGGACCGTAAGAGTTTCGAAACCAAACCAAAACATTGCTGCGATCCTAGTTTCTAATGTTTCTAATTTGTTAAAATATGCTGAGTGAATGACAAAAGTAGGAGAGTGACCTGCCAAGAAAAACATATCAGAGGCAGGGCCATGTGGAAATACAGAGTCTCTTTTAGAAACATGATCAATGTAACCTTTGTTACAGGAAGGAGAGAGAGAGAGAGAGAGAGAGAGAGAGAGAGAGAGAGTGAAGGGGGAAGGAGGGTGGGAGGCAGGGAGACAACATACAGAGACAGTAGGTTCATGTTTGTGTACATGTTTATTTATCACTATATCCACGGTGCATGGAGTAAAAACAAGCTTAAGAATTCGAGTGGACAGTTTCATTCTGCTTGTGCATGCAGCACATACTGATGTACACGCATTGTTGTGGTGAACTCCACATTTTCTGTGCGGAGCGAATATGTTAGAGAGTTATTTTCACAAACTGTCAAACGGCGAGAGGAAGAGGAGAAGGATTTAATCATTTACAGATGGGAAGTATATCTTTTACTTCTCATTTATGCTCATTCTCTCTCAGGCTGGACTGAGGAGGATGTGTAGCCCCCTCCCGTCCCTCCTCATCCCACACACTTCTAACCCAAAACTAACATACAGCCTGGAAGTGGGCTGAGGGGTGTGTGTGTGTGTGTGTGTGTGTGTGTGTGTGTGTGTGTGTGTGTGTATATGTGTGTGTGTGTGTGTGTGTGTGTGTGTGTGTGTGTGTGTGTGTTGGTGAGAGGGAGAACGAAATTCATATGGTTGCAGAGCATCTCTTTTTTTTCTCTCCCCCCGCTGCTCTCTGCTTCTCTTTCTCTCTGTCTCCCCTTCCCTCCCCACATATCTGTTTCTCCGAAGAATAACATACAAACCCTCTGTGAAAGGATTCATGGTTTATTAAACCAGAGGTCCTTTTCCTGTTTCAACACTGAGAAGAAAAAATAAATACCACAGTTTGTTTTCTCTCCCTCTAGCTCGGTCCTCTATCTATCTCTCTATCTATTTTCATATTTTTTTCCTCAAATCATTTTTTTTCTATCATCCTGGTTTTGTCTGTCAATCTTTCAACTTTGTTTTAAGTATATTTTTCCCACTGAACTTTCCATACTCTAACATTTTGTCTACACAGCCCATTAAAGCCGAGTGTGTGACCGCTGAATGGGTCCCGCTAGTTTGTGTGAGTGTGTGTGTTACGAGGAGGGCAGACTAGGATAACTCAGGGTAATGTATTGTCCTGGGTGTGCACCCTGACAGTTCCCCCTGCCAGTGCCTGGTCATTCATTACTGCTAATTTGACATGTTTACGGACCCCCCTCCTAACATTACATACTTAAGGCAATCGACTGACCTTAAATGGAAACACCTACAGCCGCGCGGCATGTCAATACCAGATGAGAATGTTTGTGTCTGGTGTTGTGTGTGTGTGTGTGTGCTCTCTCATGTGCGTATGTACCTGTGAAGCAGTGCATCAATATCGAGTTAGTGGTTAATCTTGAGGAGCAGGTGAGTTATGCCTGCGGAGACGCTTTCCAGCATTATCTGAGTAAGTGCGTGTAATGCGGCTAAGAGGTGAACAATTCAGAATAATGCAGGAAGTGTGCGTGTGTGTGTGTGTGTGTGTGTGTAAAGGAGAGGGGGAGAAAGTCAGGATGGGAGTGAGGCCAAGAGGGGAAAGTGAGAGATTAGACCTGTAAGAGCCAATATATGTTTTGATTTCAATCACAGCTTCTCTAATTCCGCCTCCCCTCTGTTTGTGTTTTTACATATTCAGCACTTAAATACAGTGTTGTGTCATTAAACGGCCAATCTTGCATTGTCTCTCGCTGATACACAACATTAATCACCAATTAGCTTGTCCTGCGACCGGCCACCTCTCTCATTAGAATATGATAGAATATAATGGTACTTAATGATGCTTAGGAAACATAATTAAATGACTGAGCTGTAGAACATGTGGAAGAACCGCGGTGCATCAATCAAAGACGACCCTGTCAATCCAGCGCTCGTCAAGAGCACGCAGAGTAAAAACAGAGGGTGCGTGCGTGTGTGTGTGTATGTGTGTGTGTGTGCGCCGAAACCACTGGCCTCTATCATGACCTCATTAGGGAGAAATGAAGGGTGGACGTGTCCCCATCACAAGATACCATTGGTGCTTCAAAGTGTGAATGGCATTAATATGTGACTGTCTCTGCCTCTGTCTGAATGTCAGTTGGTCTATCTGGCTGCACTGGAACAGATGAGAGAGGGTAAAAAAAAAGGCCATCTCTCAGAGGTATCTGCTTCCAGCACTAATTAGCATGTGAATAAATGGAATAAATAATCTATATTATTTATGGATTTGCTTTTATCATTAATCAACATAACAAAAAGCTTGTCTAATGTGCTCGCTGCAGTCGCCACTGTACTGTCAGCTGAGGAGAGGATGGTGGGGGAAAGAGAGAGAGAGAGAGGGAAAGTAAGGGGGGGGCAAATAGCTTATCTTTTGTTTTTTTTTTTCATTTTAGTAGAACAATAAAGATAAGTGTTCTACATGCTTGCTTAACACACACAGTTCGCCGGCCTCCTCCCCTTCTCCCTCTCTCTCTGCCGGCAGTGGTGAAATCCATCTCTCTATCGCTATCTCTCTAACATCCATTACATACCCCAGCCCCTCACCTCCCTACTCATTAGGCCAACGCACAGTAAATTAGCAGCAGCAATTACAGGGAATATAAAGCATAGGCTCTGCCGGGCTCCCTCTGACAGGTACCACACAGATCATAGACAGACACCCACAGTCATCGGGATAATTACTGTGGGAAACGACCACACACCCTCGTAAGTGAGAGGCAAACCTGAATGTGAGTGCACACTCATTCTAGGTATGCCAGCACTATGCTCTGTCTTCCTGGCAGGCATGTTCATGCACGCACAGATGCAGAAAGGTGTGCACCTGCAAACACACAAATGCACAATAAGTAAGGCCAGGAATGGAACTTGCTTCCCGTTGCCTCTCTTCATCTCTCTATGATGTCCATTGTGACTATTTTCCAACATAGAATATTATTAATATTCATTCCTCCTCTCCTTGTCTTTGGCTCACTGTCTAGGTCTGCCTCCATTCTGAATATCCCCCCTTTCCCTCCCCACACTCCCATCCTCTATCCTTTCCATTTCTTTCCTTTCCTTTCTTTATCCGGGATCCCCATGGGGACTCCTGTTTTTCTTTCAAATACGCCTCTCCGCTCTCTTCCTCCCTTCATGTGTCCATGCAGGGAGGAGAATGAGAAAAAGAAGGAGGAGGAGAGCGAGATGTTGAGGAATATGTGCATTAATATATTTCATTAGGATACTAGTAGCACAGAAGCTCCTGAACAGCACCCCTCTTGATGTGTGAAGGCTCTGCCGTCGGTATCCAGAGGAGTAGTTCTCCAGGAATAGCGTCTTTTAATGTTATGTCTCCAGAGGGCTGAGGTCTGCTGGCTCCACGCTGCCCTCAGCCTCCCACTCCTATTGTCCTCCTCCCACACTGACCAGTCTATCTGGGCCTGAAAAGCTGCTGGAAATAAAGAGCAAAATGGGTTCACCTTTTGTCTGCGTGTATTTATGATTTATGAGTGTGTTTGAATGTGTGTGTGTGTGTGTGTGTGTGTGTTGCACTGCTTGCCGCATTTGTGGAAGAGGAATCCCTGGAGCCGCTCGGTGCAACATGGCAGCGGTGCTCGGCTCGCTAATCAAAAACATTAGGCTCCAGGACTCATTTTCCCCAGCACTGAGTGTGTAACCTCCATAATTCAATATCCCACCTCTTACTGCTAAATTGTGCACACTACAACCCACTTTACTGTTTGTCAGCAAACTATCAACTCTGTTATTAGATATATGGGAGAAAAAAACCCTGTGCAGTTACAAACCTATGGGCAATTAAGGAGGCAAACACACACGAATGTGCACAGTGTTTACAAGTCCTTATTTCATCAGTACTTCCAGGTCGTCTCGCTGTCCCCCGTTGGCGTTACGGAAGCCTCCAGTTACTGTGGAGACCCTGGAACACTTTGAGGTCAGCAGAATCCTGGGATCCGCTGTTTTCACAAGCTAATCCAATCGCAGCCCCCTAAATTAGATATGCAAAAAATAAAAAAGAAATTAATTTTCTGCTGATGACCGGGTATGCAAATGATGACTCAATTATGGTGGGCTGGTGCGTTCGCAATTAATAACCTTGGAATCATCATTAACTAATATGTTTAGGAGGAAACTTGTCAGGCTAACCATGTTCTCCATGCCATCAGTAATGCATTAATGAATTAGATTCATTAGAGAAAGGAGCCTAGAGGGGGAGGGGCTGCAGGCCTGTTTCTGACCTGTGGAATTAGTCTTGCCTCTCAGCTACTCTGAGTTGATGCTACCAGTCAAAATAGAGAAGGAAAAAATAGTCAAGAAAAACAGCTTTCTTGATCTGTCATGAGTTGAATGAAGCAAAATTTATGTTATGGGGATCTGAAACGCGAGATGTTTTAAAAACAACAAAATGACAACTGAGAAAGTCACAGACAAGAGGTAACTTTAATTCAACATTGTGAGAGTCCAAAAGTTATCTTACAGCTCAATTTTCATCAAAAACAATAACAATCTATACAGTAGAATTTTTTTTCTTCCCTTATATCATAGAGCTGTTCAGTGTATTTGCAGTCAAAGACAAAACAGAGAAAAAAAATAGACACCAGCTATTTGGTTTGCATCTTTTTTTGTTGTTTGTTACCTAAATACAAAACTTTGTCACCCATTACCAATATTCATAATCAGGATGGAACTTTGCTTACAAAGAAGCCATTGTATGACAACAGACCTCTGTAGTTCATTTGAAACAGATATGGTATGGCCCCTCCCGCCCTGGCCCAACCAGCACAGGCACACAAGTGCCTGAAAAACACTCGTCTGTCAGAAGGCGCCTCTGTTAAAACGGTCCCTTCTACCCACTTAACAAAACCAGGCTCTAGAAAAGAAAAGCAGAGAGAAAAGCCCTATTCTCTGTCCAGCAACAGCTTGAAGACACACGGCAGACACAAAGAAAAGACTACAGAAATGGCTGAGGGGCCAAGGAGCTCCCTTTCATGCTCCCTCACTTGTTCTTGTTCTGTTTAGCCTGTAATGAAGCTGTATTGTCCGAAGGCTAATGCAGGGAGAGACGGACTGGGGGATCGGCTGTCAGATACTGGAGTCAGACCGACCTACGACTCCATGCGTGAGATTAAAATTGTGCTGTGACGGTGCTTTTCTTCACTGTGCGCCCCTTTGTACTACAATTAACACAGCTCTGCGATGTCATACTTTTGTGATCCTTGGTTAATGAGAAATATTACCATCATGCGGTTGAAATTATTTCACTAATCGGAAAAAAAGCTACATAATCGCTACAAAAACAACAAAAAAAGAGAAAGTGTTTCTGTGAACACTAAAGTGCAATGAGCACAGCTGAGACAGGCCTCTCAGCGTCCGCTGTCCTTCAAAGCGTGCCATTGCTGTAGTATTATAGTACATCGGGGTGTGTGTGATTGTTGAATTATGGCTCTTTGTATTCTAGTTTGGCTTCACCACCAAACAGAGTGGGTTTGTGCTTTGTCCCCAAGTTCCCATGAATTCCTCTGTGGCAATAGACAATTGTGGTGAGGGTAGAAAACTGTACACGTGATTGAATGAAGAATGGGTTTGCATTGTTAAGGCATCTAGACTGCTGGTAAAGATTACAGTGACAGAAAAAAAGAAAGAGTATATAGATACAGTATGTAAGCAGGCATAAATAACATAGGAAAAGAAAGAACAGCGGGGGGAAAAAAGAGGAACTCAAAGAAAGAAAAACACAGAGCAATTTCTTAGTTCTCTTGGTTTCCACACACAAAAAAAGAAAGTGTCACTCAAGAGAAGAACCCATGCATATTATCAGTTCAAGAACAGTATCAATCTGAAAGCCTCAAAGAGTTCAAACAAAAAAGATATAGATTTACAGTATATATTAATGTGTGTATATATTCTTAAAAAATCTACTTCAACCAAATACTCTGAATAAGATGCTACTTTTTTGCCATACAATAAACATTTTCATAAGGAAAAAAACTGAGATTTTTATTAACTTACAAATAATACAAAAATAGACAATGGCATGTTTTTGAATCAACAAATGAAAGCATGGTATACCAATGCAAAACAATCAACATACAAAACAAACAAACAAAAAAAGATAAAAAATTCACATTTAAATAGTGAGAGACAACAGTAAATAATGAAACAAAACACTGTGAAATATGTTCACTTACTGTATTAAACTTACACAACACAACTAAACAAGGGTGAGAGGCAATGTACAAATACAAGGGATAAATACATTATTTATAGGATATTTTACAGGAATCCCCTTTTTGTATCCAAATCCATGTTTCTCATGTTTAGCAGATGAGATATTGACAACACACAGTAAATCTATCTTCTGTACTGAGAAGCTGCCTTAAGACATTTAATGTTTACATTTCAAACTATAGCTATCGCAAAAATGAAAAAGAAACGTCAAATGAAAAATTCAACATTTTTTTTTTATATCCAAAAATATATCACATATATCACGCATTTATTCTAATTTGATATTTGCTAGACTCCTTCAGTACAGTGCTGGCTGGACGCACACATCCTCTGGCTTTTCAAGTCTTCACTAAAATCTCCGACAAGATGTCAATTTTGGCTAAATCATCACCTTTTCCTCACATGACAAGCAGAAAAGCATATTGCAAACAGCTCAATCCTCACAGTTTTATTAAAATTCAAACAAACAAACCAAACCAAAAAAAAGAAGAAAAAA
Organism: Centropyge bicolor; assembly: GCA_037975185.1. Classification (NCBI taxonomy): domain Eukaryota; kingdom Metazoa; phylum Chordata; class Actinopteri; family Pomacanthidae; genus Centropyge; species Centropyge bicolor. The sequence goes on from JBBMOC010000002.1 coordinate 4,240,505, forward strand.
AAGGCATGTTTTCTGATGTTGAATTAGCATAGGGTGATTTTGTTATACCACTTTTAGATTTATGGGATAATTAGCAGCAAAATTGAGGCTTGATTTTTGTTCTTTTCTGGACTTCTTTGTTTTTTTTTGTGATGTTGACCTTAGTTGCATTTGGCCAGTGCGTTGTTCTGTGGTTTTAGCAAGCAGGCTGAGCTAAGGAAAGCATCTTCTATTGTGACAGAGGTTACGTAAACTTCATGGCCAAACCAACACTTCACTGTTGTTTGTGCGAGTGATTGCAAGACGGCATGGGGCCTCCAGTAATCAAACCCAAACCTTACAGGCATAAACATAAAGATAAATAAATGCTCTTCTCATGAGGTCAGTGTCACACTGTGGGTAAACTATCAGTCTCTACACACTCCATCCAACGCGGTGTCAGAGAAGCTACACTAATTCAACCAAGAGGGAAATAACATCGCAAAGGTTCGTATTGTCCCTTTTTTCTCCTCCCCTATCCCTTCAGATGAAATCCCAATGGAAAGGCCTGAGTTTAACAGAGTCCTGCGTCTTATCTTGACTTCCTTCAGTTCAGCTCCGGAGCATAACAGAGACTCGCCAGACTCTGCTACTGTGTCTTTTCCTCTCAACATTCCCAAATCTCCAGCTATCCCAGATCCTCTACATGGGTGGAACGATCATCCCGGGAATCGCTGCTTTGTGGGAAAGGAGGGGGAGGAAGATGGTGGAGAGGAGGGGGGAAAAAAGAAAGAAAGAAAGAGAGAAAGGAAGAGAGAGAGAGCGAGAGAGAGAGGTCAGTCATGTGATTGCTGGGTTTCATCTGTCATCACACCAGTCACATAACAGAAACGTGCTCCAGCATCTGGCGAACAAAGACGACTCTCCCTCATTATCTCTTCATTCCGAGGCCCCAAAATCAAAACATTTTTCTCCGCTGCGCCGCTAACTTGGAGCACGCCGACAACATCATTCAACTTTTCGCAGGCTTTCTGAATAGCTTCATGCGAGAGTTGCCACTGTTAATTGCTTGCAGTTACATTGTGTAAGCCCATTGTGTATCGCGGAGCCTAATTCAAACATGAGAGAGAGGGACAGACACGGTGACGAGGGATGACAGAGGTGATGAAATTATGCTCAGCACTTGAACATGGAAATGGGATCCATGCGCTTTATTCACATTGTTACCTTCTTATATCATGCTCTGCCTTTCCGCTAGCTCCTACATCTTCACCTCCTCACTCCCCCCCACACCCCTTTCCCTTCCCCCCCTAGTTCACACAGAAGCCATCCGAGGGAGGAATTTTTCATATAACATATTGGCTACCCATTGATTCCCCCTCTCTCCTCAATTCACTAATTCCCTGGTTATTTCCTAAGTGTGTCCGGCTGTGTGTGTGTGTGTGTGTGTGTGCATGTGTGTGTGTCAGTGTGATCAGCGCACAGTGGCCAATGGCCTTTGGGTCACCATGGTCAGCGCTCATCAACGCCGACAGAGGAAGTGAGGAAGTGCTTAGCTTGGGGCTCTGATAAAGATTCCCATCCATCATTTCTCTCTCTCAGGATCTCAACACCGTACAACATCCTGCCTAGACGAACAGACCCGGTGCTGCATTTGATGGAAATGGGAGAGCAGAATGACCTGTGGTGGCATAACACCCCCACCCCCACCTCTCTACAGAGACACCCACTGGAGCACAGGCAGGAAGCAGGAAGTGAAAACAGGAAATGGAACACATATGGCGTGTCATGCTGTCTCTCGGACAAGTCGAGAGTGACAAATAAAAACAAAAAAAGAGAAGGAAGGGTAGGGCAGGATGAGCTGCCGGTGCAAATGAGCGGTGTGGGATAGTGTGGCATGGAAAGAAACAGACAGAGAAAATGATAGAGAGGCATAACATACTTCAGGAGAAGGCCAGGCCCTGCAGAGCGTTGGCTGATGAGTACTTGCTAGAGTCCACAAAAGACTGATCTACAGCGAGGGAGGAAAGTGGAGGAGTTGAAGGAGGGTAAAGAAAGGAAAAACGGAAAAAAGAGGAGGAAGAAAAGGAAAATCAAGGGAGAAGAAGTGGGAGTAAAAGTGAGAAATTGTTATCATAAGGAGGTGAAGAAGAGCAGGAATTAAAGCTTGATGAAGAGAAAGGAATGTTACACTTTTTTTCTATATAAGTACACAGTTGCTCAAATGCACATAAAGGCGAGGTGGCAACCTATTCAGCTGCTCACCTTGCAGGCTGTTAGCGTTAGCGCTGGTGCACGTGGGCGGAGGGGAGTTCTGGGGTCGCACGACAGGGGCAAAGGCGCTCTTCTGCTTGACAGCGGCGGACACCATGTTGGCTGGAGAGAAGGAGAAGATGCCGGAGGAGCTGCTGCAGTTGGAGGGCAGGCTGGTCGACGAGGCCATGGTGGGGCTTGACGGGACGACTGAGAGAAAGAAGAGAGATGGGTGGGAAAAGGGGGGTGGGGGTTAAGGGGGTCACGGGGAGCACATCAGGGAAGAGTGACAGGGAGGAAAGATGAAGACGGAGAGGGGAGAGATGAGGTTAGAGAGAGGGCCGAGGGCAGAGGACGGGCAGACGGGATGAACAGAAAGGGACTGGTCAATGGACGATGGCAGGAGGGATAATATTGTGGACTCAGATCAACTGGCTCAGACTTGTTTTGCAACCCTTTTTTGTTATTAAGCAACCACCTGGCATTAAGATATTCCATTTTATTAGTGCAAAGACAAAAATGTGTTTAGTTGGAAACTTACACCAAAAACAGCCCAAAGCATTTTCTTTTCGTCTGATCAGCCTGTTTTGATGACTCATCCCGTTGCTGACGGGGTGCAACGCTTGATAAACAACTCCTCGCTAACTCTGGGTGCTGTACCCGAAATTTGTTTTCAGGGCAACTTACACACAAGGCTCTCCTACGTTACCTTTTTTTCCCACATAATCATGCAAGAGATTTCAATGAACAGGAAGTGGTTTCACTAAAATCCAGCACTTAGTCTGATACAATGTGCTCGACATTAATCACTACTTCTTTGTATTTTTATGTTGCCATCTTAATCATGGTTTAATCAGTTGTTGGACATATGTTCAGCCTTATTATCAGTATCATAATCTAAAGCCTGGGCCAGTTAGTGAAATTCATCTTCAAGGCTTGAATTTGTGAAATCCTCAGGCTTAGATTCATGTCATCACTAAAGCTCTGACTTAAATTTTGCGAAGATTTCACACATGAGACAGCACAACAGTATTTTGAATAAAGCTCCAAAGAGACGTGTGAGTCCTGTGAGACAAAATTGACCAGGAGGTTATCTTCAAAGTCCAAATCCTGTCTCCCTCTGACATCATCCTGTCCATCCACGTCTCCCGGGTTTGTCTTTTGTCTGCTAATACACTAAGAGCATTTTCCCCCTCAGTGATTTTACAATCAACCAAGTCGTATTTCACCTGCCCTCTGATATCTGCTTCTGCCTTTATTGTTGTTATTATCCAACACTTAGCTTTTATGGCTCTTCCTGACAAATCCTCGCAATAAAGTCATAATCCATTTATGAAGGGGCCTAACTAATCAATTAATGAAAATTGGACCTACAAAGGCAGGCCGAGGGGCCATTGATTGAAAGTGTCTGTGTGGGGCCGATGAGCCTGTTAAAATACTTGTTAACACCCAGGAATCAAAGCGCTGAAATGGAATTGCTTCTCTAGCAATTAGTTTATTGATTTAATCAAGGGTCTTTAATGTAGAGGGTGAATGTGTGTGTGAGCAGAGGTGGCGGGGTGTGTGGGGGGGTGCTAGGTGATCTGCTCCCCTGGCCAATAAAGTGGGGATTTGCGTTTGACTCTGTTCTTAAAGAAACAGTTGAGCCAGCTGAACTGCACAACTTTCTCCTTGTGTGTCACTTCTTATTTCCACCTCAATGCCTGTCAAATACTTTTATGTTCAAAGGGCACTGAGTGAATATTTTCTCGCTTTTGTCGTCCCTGCATGGTTTCAGGTATCGGATGTGGTGTATTTACTCACTAGCATAGGGCGAGTTGCCTGCAGATCCATTGAGGAAGTTGGGCGAGGTGCCCAAGGTTGCCATGCCAGAGTTAGCGTAGCCATTCATGCTAGTGGAGACAGAGCTGTAGCTACTCTGCTGAGGAGTGGAGCTGGGGACATAACCATGAGGGGACACACTGCTTGTACTCCTACTGAAACCTATGGACGGGGGATAGAGAGGGAGACGGAGAGAGAATAGGCGTTAGGGGTATAGCAGATGGCAGACAAAACCAAACGAGAAAGCCTACATGCAACGGTGCCAAATACTTTTCCCTACACGGCTAATGGACAGAGCAATAAAAGCTGAAAGAAATTTTTGAAAAATCTTAGACAGCATATGGCAGACTGAGAAAGCAATGAACAGAGCAGAGGAAGAATGATATGAGGGAGAACTAGCTGCGATCCAACCACTGAAACAAGAGGCCTTTAACCTTACTGGCTCCTCTCCAAAATTAGATATATTGATAAGGCAATTAACACTAAAAGGCCTTCTGTAATTTATAAAGAATGAAGCCAGTATTTCTGACAGGACCCTTTTCTCCTTTATGCTTTACAGGGACAGTGAACAGAAAGAGGACAAGATGGAAAGAAGACTATAAATATACATCTCAGGTCCAACACGCTGACAATGGAGAAAAAAAAAACAGCTGGAACTGAACATCAGGAATTTCTGCTCTCTTGTGCAACTGCACTTCTCCACTGTAGTAGCCTCCTTCTTGATAATTAGGTACCACGAATTCCCCATCCTCATCTGTTATGATTTGGAAACTGGAGGCCAGGAGTCACGCAGCTGATATCTGTTGTTTTCTTCACATCTGAACATGTTTCCAGATGAAGATGAAGGACGGAGGAAGAGGCGAGGAAGCTCATTGGAAGTATTGAGACATATCCAGAGGCTGGTCCATCCACTCTCCTCTCCTTCCCCTGATACATGTGATGAATCACCACTGACTGCACCCACATCTCTCTCTGTCAGACAGGGGCCGACCCCAGTCTAATATACACACCCCTAGGACCCACTCATATTTCTCCATCGTACTCCATCCATGGCTCTCTTTTTCTCCATTCTTCACTCTCTTAGCTTTCCTTGTCTCAAGTTTTTCCCTGCTTCTTCTTTGTGCCGCCTCCCCTCCTCCTGTCCTCCTTTTTCAGAATCTTTCCTTATTTGTGCCACGCTCTTAAATCACCCTCTCTGAATTTCCCACGTGAAAAATAAAATGTCCCCATAGCACTACTCATCTTGACTATCCATCCCTCTTTCCAAAATAAAAGAAGAAGAAGAAAGAAATCCCTGCCACATTTCCCATGATTATAGACTCTAATTGCTTCCTGTCGAGTTTGCTCACCCTGATTGGCTGTTTGTGCCACCTCTGACCCGGTGAAGGAGTTTACGGCCATCATGCCAGCATGGACGGAGCCGCTGCCAAGACTGGCTAGCTGGTTGTGCCCTCGTGGCACTGTCGTGTAGAGGGCCTCTGCGATATCCGCTGCTCGTTTCAGAATCATCTCCTGACAGTGAGGAAGGAAAAAAGAGCTGTGGTCAGCAAGAGAGGCAGGAGAGAAGAATAGAAGAGAAAACATGCCCTTGATGCAAGGCTCTATGGTCTCAGAAGAATGCTAGATCTCCACTTGAGATATAGTGCATGTAAACCTAGTAGGCTGAGTGGTTTGTATCAGTGGTCACTGGGAGTGGTGGGATTGGTTCCAGTAAATGGAGGAAAGCTTCATTAACAGACTCATCAAATCTTTAGCCTGCCTCTTCCCTCTCATCCTCCCTGCGTCATGTTTCCATTCTCTGCTCCTCCTCCTCTTCATCTGCTTCTGTGCTCTTCCTATTCTCCTCTCCTCCCCTTACACTTAGTTTCCATTGTGCTTCTCCTCCTTTCCTCCTCAACATATGAGCTGATAAAAGCACTAACTTATTCCCATGTGTGCTCGTGGGTCCCAGATCTTGCCTGAACGCAGCAGGGTGCTGCGGGGCCAGCGGAGACGCCGCCTTTGATGCTGCCAGTGGTCCGAACCACAAACATAAATTCATCTAAGGAGAGATATTGATGTTTGTGTACATGTGTTTTTTTTGTGTGTGAGTGTTTACCTGGTTATTGTGAGGCATCCCGTACAAAGCCTCTACCAGGTCTGCTGCTCGCTTTAAGATCACCTCCTACAATCAAGCGCAGAAAGAGGAAGGGGATTGATCATGAGTGTGACGGCTCAAAGAGTTCAGTCACTTTTATTACATTTCACGTCTTGCATTATGCTGTGAATGCAGAACAGAGAGTGTGCAAGAGGAAGGAGGCAGACAGAGGATGGGAGAGGAAGAGAAATGGGCCTGTCCCGGCACTTTGTTACTAGCCGGGCAGTTTGGGAGAGCAGAGGTAAGATACTGTTATCTGTGAATAAAACATGAGCCTATATCTCTTTATCAGTCAACCGTCTTCTACGTCTTCTCCTCCCCACTGTCAGCGCCGGATCATGAATCCACCGCACATGATCACACATCAATCTCATTTAACACAACATATCATCAGGTTGATGGCTATACAACTCCCCTCGTCAGCTGGGACACACCCGTCTCCTGCCCTGTATTAACCCTGGTAATGATCCAAGTGAATAGCCCTGCATCCACTTTGTGTGATAAATGTGGCGAAAACCGCAGAGTGGAATTTCCCACATCAAACATTTATCCTTTCTGTAGCGTTGCCGTTTCTCCGTGCTCATTTTCTACCGCTTACCCTCCTTTCTCTCCTCTCTCTGTCTCTATTCTTTTCCCTCCCTGAGTGTATGAGTGTGTGACTCCAGGCAGTCGTTATATGTGTGTGTGTGATGTAGACACCTACAGCCCTACGAAACCCTTTTTAAAAGTTAATGTGCCGGGGCCAGGATATATGCTGGAGGCGCGACAACCAGAAAATTGCAGCCCCCTCCCCTCCAACCTTCCCCCTCGTTTCTTTCTCTCCCTCCTTCTCCTCCACTTGCGCACACACACACACGCTGTGCGTTATACCCTCCTGAGTGTATCCCTCGCTGTGAACAAGCCCCGGAGCATGTGTGCTCTCTGTTCCGTGACACACCGCCTTTCAATCAGACCTCATATCACACACACACACATAGAGAAGCGCACACGCAGCCGCGCACATGTGGAGGCTGTCGAGCACGCCCAGGACATGACGAGAGGGTCAGCACAGCAATAAAGATTGTAGAGCGCTGTCCGAGGTGCTAAATTCACTCAATAATGGGAGCGCTGCCTCTGTGTTAACCTCCCATTACTAGCACTATCTGGGGGAGGCAAGGAGGGAGTCGGGGGGAGGAGGGGGAGGAGGGGGGAGGCGGAAAGAGGGGAGACTGGCGAGGAGGCCTGCTCGAGGTGATTGAGAGATGTAGAGGCCCTAGGAAGGTAAGTGGTTCTTTAGTATGTATGCACCGCTCCTCGCTTCCTTCTCCCTGCCTTTCCTCGACTCCCCATGCCTCCCAGGGATTGCTAGATAGGTAGATGGATGGATGACGAGAGGGAGGGGAGGAGGGGGAAATGAGGGAAGTGTGAGGCATTAGGACACAAACAGATCACAGCAGCCGGAGTGTAACGGTGTTCAGGGAGGACACGTGAATCCTTAGTCACTCCTTCTGTACCAGCTATGAGTCCCACAGCCTTGAAGCTCTTTCTCTTTCTCTTATCTGTCTGTGCATCTCTGTCTCTTATCTCCTGTCTCTCTTCACCTGTGTCTCCAAACTACTTTCTCTTGTCTCTCTCCTTCTCCTCCTCTCCCATTCTCTCTATTAATCACTCTCTCGTGGTCCTGTGCCCTGTCTGTACCTATCAGTCTCTCGTTAGCAAAGGGATCTGTCCAGTAGCTAAACGCGATTAGGCAGCGCTCCAGAGTCGTTCTGATAAACAGATAAATGTGGTTAGCGCCGTGCTGCCTCCCCAGCTCTGCCGCTGTAAGGGGAGACCATTTCCTGGGCGCAGGGTCTCTTCCCGTAAAGTCAGGCCCACAGAGACGTCAACAGGAAGGGGAACCTGATCCAGAGCAGAGCCTGGCCCCGTCTGGCAGGGCGGTCACTCATTAGCTGGCCCCAGACCCCCAGCTACACCACAGCCTCAGCTAAACACCCTGCAGTCTGGCTGCGCCTGAGCTACCCAGCACTCCCTCCTCACTCTGACTGCCTGACTATTAGCCACAGCACAGTATGGGGGCTGTTTTCAGCTGGACACTGGATCATTACCACAACATACAGAGATAGAAAAGGCATTGGCAGATATCCTGCTTGATCCTTGATCAGCGTGTGTATGGGTTCATTTAAGAATCCCCTCAAAGAAGGTGCCACTAGAATGGAATACATTATATTTCCCAATCAATTTAATTCCAATTAAAAACTAAATGAAGAACAACCACAGAGAGGCTCTGCCAAGGTAGCCATGAATGGACATTTGCAGCACAAGAAGTTGCCAGTGCATGCCCCTCTCTCTCATGATTGAGGCCAACAGTTGAGAGAAGTGTGGTCAACAAACTGTTATTACCTCAATAAAGGCACAAATCAATAGAGCTGAAATGAACAACTGGGCCTGCCAGCTACCGCTGTTCATTTAGAAGAGAAAGAGACACCATGGAGCAAGGGAGGAAGAGGAGGAGAAGAGATGGATGGATACAAAGATATTTAGAGAGATACGGGGGGTTGATAGGCTAAAGACCAGAACTCACCAGGACAAGTCTTGTATCCACCAGACATGACGCACAGCGAGGACAAGTGATTTCTCTATCTTCCTTCTGCATCTACCTGGGCTCTCCATCTCTGCCTCATGGTGACTTCCCTCCTCTGAATGTGTGTCTGCGTGTGCACGTACAGGCACAGAGAAGTGTGTATGTGCATTTCTATGTGTGTGTGTGTGAGTGTGTGCTGGTTTGTGTATGTGTGTGTGTTTGTGTGCTGGAAGTAATAAAGTCCACCCGGGGTTGACTTCGATCCACTGACCCAGCAGGAGGTAAGACTGGACAGCTATGATGGATCACCTAACCTGCTTCTGCCTCTCTCTTCCTTTCTCCCCTCAACCTCCTTTCCTCCCTCTCTCCCTCTATTCCTCCCTCCATCCATCCCTTCCCTCTCCCACTTTGCCAGTCTAAATGACCTTATACTCAGTGGAAGGATGAATAGGGATGCTTGTGCGTCCGCTATGCAAATAAAGTGTTTGTTTGAGCAGAAAATGACCATGAACATATGATAAAATGTTTATGTGCAGACTGCATAGTGTCATGTATAGCCTCCTGTCTGCAGCGCACAGTCATTCCTCTGTTTGTGAGGTCACGCTGCCCTTGTGCCATGTGTATCCATATATGCTATGAAACTCTAGAAGTTGTCAATACCTCTTTGTACCACAGTTACCAAGATATATTCCTATAAAATAATTGCATGTAGCAACCAGCATGAGCACAGACACATGACAGGAGTGGAGGCACTGTACCTTGGGTAATCTCTCTTGGTCTCCGGGATGTCTGGGGATGACCTTCTGTAACCTCTGGAAGCCGTAGTCTATGGTTGGCTCGTTCAGCGCTGAGCACAAACGGAAAGAGAGAGACAGGGAAAAAAAGGAGAAAAAAAACATTTAATGCTTGATTCTCAATAATGAAAACACCTACTGTTCAACAGCAACTGAGAGATACTGTACAGCGGGAGAAACGAGTGATTCTCTCCTACGGTGGAAATGAGTGAATTAAGCACGGTTTTACATGAATATTTCAACATTAAACTAAACACACTGAAAATGTGGGTGTTCTCTATTAAGTCTGGTGTGTGTCTTTGTTTGCCTGTGATGTAATGAATCTCTCTCTGTCGCCTGCTTTGGTGGTTAATAAAAAGACTGTCAGGAATCAGGCAGGAGTGTATGTGTGTTTGTGTGCATGCATGTGTATGTGTGTGTCCTGTGGTCTTGCGTTGATCAGCGACTAATATAAGCAATTACAGAGCCTGGTTCCAATATAACAAAGGCTTGATCGCTCCGGGGAACAAACTACACACGCACGCACGCACGCACGCCGGCACACACACACACACACACACACACACACACACACACACACACACACAGTCGCATACACTCACATGCACACACAAACACATGCACACACACACACGCAGTCAGATCATCCAGGCAGCAGGGAGAAAGCACTCTCTCGGCATGCTGTGGTCGTGCTACGGTAATTGAATATGAGAAGATTTACCATGAATATTTAAACATTAGAATAAATACAATGAAGATCTGAGGCTTATAGTACAAACACTTCAGAGGAGGATTGTTGGATAAGTGCTCTCTCCACATAATTCATTCCTAATGTACTCTCTCTCTCTCTCTCTCTCTGTCTTCTCTGTCTTTTGCCATCCCTCCCCCTGTGTCTCTTTGTGGGTTGCCTGGGGAGACAATGCACATACATGGATAACAGTCTTCGGGGCTGCAGCCTATAAGATGCAGCTTCTGTACAGAGTTTGTGGTGGTGTATGTGGTTTGAACATGTGTGTATATGCACTTGCATGTGTGTTAAAAAGTGAAAGAGAAGGCGCCATTATGCGTGAGGATTGCCTGTATGTGTCTGTGCCGTCCGTCTGTTTCCCCTGTGGGTCGCAGCTTGGACGTTTCCTGAGGGCTGATGCCCTGCTCGCCTCACATCTGAGCAGCCAGGCTGACTAGGCGGCCCCCAGAAAAAAGGCCCCTAGAGGCTATGAGTACAAGCTGTCCTGCTGGACCTCTAGTGACTTTACCATGGCTCCTCCTGAGCCACTCGCTCAGACACACAAACCAAAAGAGAGCAAAGGAGCGAGAATCGGCGATGCTCTGTTTTGGCAACACAAACGTATTTGGACAGCTCTCCCAGCGGACCGTTCCAGTAATCCATAAGAGTGAAAGAAAGGAAAGGTGAATAGCTCGAAGCAAAGACAGTGCAGAGAGAAAAAAGCAGGAGAAGAGATGCCAGAGGCAGGCTCAACTTCTGAAGAATGACACACATTACAGGCCAGCTGGTCCACTGATAAAATAAGCCAAAACAATGAGATGATCACATGCAACAAATAAAGTATGAATTATTTCTGAGGACAAATATTTGACATTACTTCCCTATTCTCTGATCTCTCTAAAGCCTTAAGGAGGATTTGCCCTGGATTAGGCCTGCAGTCTGAGGAGGGGATTGTTCCGACAACATCCTCTCTTTCGTCTCAAAGGCTTTTGTTTTTATGATGAATTTTTTATCAGTTCTCCACAATGTGCCAAATGAGCCTCGAGTGAACAATAGCATAAAAACCCCAAGACATACAGAGATACCCCCTATTACAAATAAAGAGACAATTTTGGTAATTGAGAGAGGAAGTGATATTGTCTCTGCTCGTTTTCAAGGACCATAAACCAGAAGAGGAGTATGTCAGGGACAATGCGCACCACTAACTACCTGGCTGTGTCTCTTTGGGGATTATCTTGGTGTTTTATGCCCTTATATCTATGCTCAATATCTCACATTTCACAACAGGAATTAGTACTGGAAGGAGAAGAGAAAAAAAAAAAGTCTGCCTCGAAAGAGGAGTGGTGTGCCGGTACACTCCAGGATTCAAAGCACACTCTCCTATACAGGTATATTTATAATCCTTAGCTGTCGCTCTCCAGAAGAGCAAATCAAAGCCAGTAAAACATAACTGCCATAAATAAATGAATAGATGAGCAACAGCTCTGGACTGGAGGGATTCACCTAGCAATCACCCACATCAGATCAGATCAATGCTCATGGAAATTTCATGAAGCCTAGAATCCACACCGCTTCATATTTCACTATAATAACCCACAGAGCCGCAGGGGGAGTGTGTATGAAGGGGTGAGGGGGTAGGAGAAGGAGGAGAAGAGGCAAGGGTGGAGGGGTGCTGGAGGTATGAGCTTTAGGGGAGAAATTAAAAGGGGGG